>CM042146.1:1455615-1503115 GCA_023376005.1 Doryteuthis pealeii | reverse complement strand
CTCTGGGGGGGATCTTGCTGACGGCCGCCAACTCAAGCGTAAACGCAACGCTCTTCTAAGGAATTGAGCACTTTGTGACGGCCTTTACACGCAAGCGATGTGTGTATTAAAACAGTTAAAATCCCCTTCCCATTCTGTAAGTGAAGACAGCCTAATGGTTACGGTGCCGGACTGACACCAACCGATCGGATTTCAATTCGGCTGTAAGTAGCTTACAAAATGTCTAGCCACTGAGGAGACTTGATAAGTCGAAACACGTGTCTGTGGATGACCCTATATATATATATATATATGAAGATAGGATGGTTGGAGTAAAATCCGACAGTATGAGGTAGGTAAAAGGATAGTGAACAAAAAATAATAACTCAAAACAAGTCTAAGAGTTTAAATATTTCGTCCTATTCATAAGGACATCCTCAGTCAATTGACTTTTATTCAAAGAAAAAATTACGTACATGTGATTTAATGAGGGAGTGAGTTAGTAGCGGAAATGCAGGGTAGGGAGGTGCATTCATGTTATCCTCATCCCTTATTCCGCCCCTAACCTCCCTACCCTGCATTTCCGCTAGTAACTCACTCCCTCATTAAATCACATGTACGTAATTTTTTCTTTGAATAAAAGTCAATTGACTGAGGATGTCCTTATGAATAGGACAAAATATTTCAACTCTTAGACTTGTTTTGAGTTATTATTTTTTTGTTACTATCCTTTTACCTACCTATATTATATATATATATATATATATATATATATATATATAATATATAATCAGTTTTCAACTGCCTTAAGAAAAATAAAGAATTCATCTTTCGGCATCTGATGATTGGAATGGTTAGAAATTTGCTCTAGGCTTCCTGTAATAGGATATAATTATAAAAAATCTAAATCTTCTGTTATATTTTTACTGATATAATTTTGCTCTGTTACTCTAACAATAAGAGCACACATGGAGCTCTGCAAACTACGAAACTTTTTAGAAAAACTGCTCCGTCGTAATGAAGATTTCTTCTCTGGTTTTTGGATATATATATATATATATATATATATATATATATATATATCATTTGTATTGCTTAGCATAGGATTTGAAAAGAATTGGAATAGTCCAATGATGGTTACAAAGGTAGGGAAGCTTGGATATCTCAATCGGATAGTCCTGATAAGAACTCCTGAATTTGTTGATGAGATCCAGGCCATAATTGACAAAGATTTGACAAGGTCAATTAGGAGAATAACCAGTGACAAGGGAGTGTCTGACTTTCTTATCAGGCAGGTAGTGCATGACTACATTCACTGTTTCTCGCAAAAGATTATTAGGGACAATCTTTTAATCCCAGACAATGAAGAACAAGAGGAAAATCACGCTGCAAAGCTTTTGAAGAAACTCAGGTATTCCCTGAAAGAGAACATGATTTGCTTTTTCTCAGAGGAGAAAAAAATTCTGCCAGGATCACAACAACTATTGACTTGCTTTATACTCACAAGATTTACAAATAGTGATGAAAATCAACGCCCTATCTTTATTATGGTGTTTGGAGTGATCACATCTGATGGTAACGTTGCAACATGGAGGCCTACATTAAGTGTCTGGAGGAAGTAGTGCTGCCCTGTGCAGAGTGGCTGCTAGAAGACCCACGCTTAGCAAATGACTCTGCGCCATGCACACAACAAGGAAAACCCGGTTTTGGCCGGGAAAATTATTTTGACCACATCTATCCTAACATCTTGCTGTTGAACTGAATAAATTGCAATCCGCTTGATTATTATGCATGGGTTCGAGTCCAGCATAACTCCGTGCAACTCCAAAGATGAGATGAAGGCAAGAATATTGGTAACATGTATCAATTCAAATAAGGAAGCAGTCAGAAAGACTTGCAGAAGATTATAAAGTCGTCTGGCGTCCATGATTGAAGCTAATGGCGATTTCTTTGAATAAATGTGCCTTAGAATTTAGTATGTAAACTGTAGAATCTCAATATATTTTCTTGTAATTTTGGTAAATATATCCGATAAAGAGAAATATAAGAGTTATTCTAATTTTCGCATAATTCAGATGGCAATTTACTCATTATACCAATATATATATATATATATATATATATATATATATATATATATATATATATGTGTGTGTGTGTGTGTGTGTGTGTGTGTGTGTGTGTGCGCGCCAGAAATACTCGATGGGGTTTCAAATTTTTTTATATAAGCTGTTAATTAAGTTTGGTAGGTGAATTACGATCTCTGGCTTCTCTTGCTGCGACTTTACCGACTTTTGTATCTCATCAGATCAAAATGAGGAAAGAAAATTCAAAGACTGAGGGAAAACTGTCGGTGTTATTACTTAGGAGTCGACCCATTAGCCTTCGGAAAAAAGAAGCCATATTTACAGCATGCTGCTTCCATACAATAATGGCAAGCCGCAAGGGAGATAACTCTGAGAACTCTGCAGTGGAAGCAGAAATGTTGCGGGCTACTCAATTTGCTTTTGATTAAACTTTATAAAAAGGGGAAAACGGCGAAAGTTGATATTTATGGAAAACCCAGTTATCTCATGTTCGTAAGTTCAGGTAATTGAAGCCTCGCGACCGAATCAGAAAAATGGTTTAATTTTTACTTTATTTATTGAAATGGGGAGAGATAAAGACGCAATCAGAAATTTAAAAAAGAAAAGAAAAAAAGGAAGTGGATGGATAAAGATAGGGAAGTTGAATATTTCTAAATTTTTCCTATTTGGTTTTACGTTGATTCCTGATTTGCCGTTGTTTTATTTCGTCAATGAAAAAAAAGTACATTAAACACGCAACGTTATTTTTATTTTATTTTTTTATTTAAAGCTCATTAGCTATTGGGAAGTAACAAAAGTATTTTTTGTATTTACAAATCTTTACACAGAACCTTACTTCATTTAAACACTTGAAGACATTTCAAAATGAAGCGTTTATAATGTAATGGTTATCCTCATAGGAAATGGACACGGAGACCCGAGTTCAAGCCCTGCACAAGGTTGTGTGCATTTCACATAGCGCAGGAAAGGTATGAATCCAACTATTAGTCGAATGGGTTCTTTAAATTTTATTAAGCAACTGGTTAGTGAGAAGGAAAATTCACAATTCAAACCTGTTAAACTGATTATAAATTGACCTAGTTTATTATCCTGCCTGTGCAGTGGGTGGGGTTCTATATATATATATATATGTATCACTTCATTTCAAAGGGAAAAGATTTCCGAGGAGGGTAAATTTGAAATGTCCCCCAGCACCCCAACCCGGTTTCCAGACTCTAAACAACCGGGAATTGTTAACCCTCTCCAGCATCGACAACCGAAATTCGAGCCTCTCCAATGGAGTACCGGTTCAAAAATAAGTATATACCTATTATTTCTACTTACACTCCATTCAGAAATGGCAGCGTTATGTAACAGTATGGGACATTTAAAGAAAACTCGCAATTCACTAGTAATGAATCTGCAAATCACGGCTTGCAATAAATGTAATAGAGACCCCCCCCCAAAAAAAAAAAAAACAGTTAAAGTGATGTCAATATACGCATGGGTTTTGGTTTGTTTTATTTTACGGCATATCAACCTCGGTGGGTCATTTAATGCCGATAAAGTTTTGAAATAAATTAATTCTAATGGATAATCAAATTCTATTTATAAACTCATTTTTTTCTATTTAACCCATAGATGTGACCCTAACAGGTACTACCACTCCGAGTCAGAGTGGACCAGGGAGCAATGGTGATGAAGGGGTGCTCCACATTCTCCAAACCTCCAGAACTGGAACCTCACCATCAGAAAGTTTAACGTCATTCCCAGGACATTATACGCATAGGAAATGCAGGGACATCTAGAGACAGATTATCAATCATATGCAAATCGGATCTATCGTAGCCGTGTCAATGTTACTGTACAGCTGTACCACTTTGACACCAACGAAGTGCTTAGAAAATATAGATGGGGGATACATAAGGATGTTGCGTGCTGTCCTCATCAATTCTTGGAAGCAGCACCTCACAAGAAAGCAGCTGTACAGCCTTTGCCCCCATCATACAAACGATCCGTGTAAAGCGAGCAATATATGATGTATACTGATGGAGAAGCAAGAATAAGATTTACATAAACACACCAGTGTAGGCCGACCAGCAGAAATCTTCATCAATCAGCTTGGTGTGGATTCTGGATACGGTGTGTGGAGGAGCACCAAGGGGTGATGATCGATAGGGGATGGTTTGAAAAGGAGAGAGAGGGGGCGAGAGAGAGAGAGAGAGAGTTATGGATATCCGCGCTGCCAGCTCGACCTGATGATGATAGAAATGCCTTTACAACATGGCCGCTGTGAAGACATCACATTGTTTTTTGTTGTTTTTTGTTGTTTTTTTGTTGTGTTTTGTTTTTTTCGATTACTCTAATTTTCCTTTATTCATTTAAGATTGTCAGGTATTCCTGAAAAATCTCTATGATCGCAAATCTGCCATCTTTTGTTCTCGTATTTGAGATTTTCTTTCTTGCCCCCCCCCCCCCCAGGCTAACATTTTCGTAATTAATTAAACCTGCTTCTCATTAAAAAAAAAACAAAAAAAAAAATCTCTCATTATGACACTTTTCGTCAAATCTGGGTATTGGGGGCCTTGAGTGCAAATGTGGAGCGGTTTTCCTTTTTAGGATATCTTTCCTTTTCAGGAAAACTTTCCTTATCAAAGGCCCTTGTGGCGTAGTGGCTAACGAGCAGGAATGCGACAACGTTGTAAGCGATTTCGAACTCCAGCCATTCTATTACTTGCACTTTTGACCTAATATAACTTGGGAAACGGATTAGCCCTTCACCCCCCCCCACTTCGACCGTGGGTGAAATAGGATTATTATTCGTATTTTTCTTTCATTTATCTTTTATTTGCTTTTTATCATGTTTTATCTTTAATTTGTTTTATTTTTTAATAATTTTAAAATAATTTTTAATATATCATTGATTGATACGCTTATTATATTCATATTTAGATTTTTTTATGGAAAATGAGGGGTAAAAATGTTAACCCCTTCTCGGATAAAATTAGGGTACGGATCGTATTGAATTTTGTTCTTTCCTAAATAAAAGGACGTGTGATCGGTCGTTGTGCAAACAAACATTCATATATACATACATACAGAGACAGAATCTTTCTTTTGTATATATCATATAATAATGGAGATTCTGTCTTTCTCTCTGTAACCGAAATTACGTCACCACCAACGTTAAAATCCCCTTAGTTATTTACATAATATTCTCAATGATTATTGAATAATCAATATTTAATCTTAATTAGCCTTATATTTATTAACGATGTTTTCCTATTAAAATCTCGCTGAGTTAGATTTGCCTCAAAACTGCGAATTTCATTTGTAGGTTTAAAATTCTGCAATGTGTGTATCACTATGTAATAAATGTTTACATAGCATATGGTGTAGATAAGTTGCATACTGATTTTAATAAAAACCCAGTTTAATAATTAATCACTTGGTCTGATATTGATGATGATGATGATGATGATGCATTGCTTTATTACGGATCTAACCTTAATGAAAAGTTGGATATTTTTCCAGCTTCCCACCATGCCGAAATAGATACAAGGTCATTTTATTGAGGGGAACCACCCGCATATATATTTTCCCATAGCTGGGGGAGAATATATATTCATGCCGTTCCCAAGGCTTGTGAGAGCTAGAGTAGGAGCAGCCACATATTTTAGACGATACTCAGAAAAGTATTTTTCATGTTTTGAATTTATGGTTATTCATTCTCCTAAATGGTTTGCCCTGCCAATAAAAGAGACATGAGTCTACTTCATTGCTCGGATTTCAAGTGTTTCTATCTAATACGAATAATTTACAACTATAGACAGCCAAGGGCATAAGCAAGGCGGGTTTTTTAAAATACCGGCCTTCATCGGCATACCTTTCTGGGGCACCCCAGATATTGGGCAATAAGCTCTTTTAGGTGAGGATTCAGATGATGCTTGAGGCGAAGACACCCTTGGAACTAAGCCAATCATATTTCTCACTCACCCGATAGGAATAACTCCTAAATCTGCTGAGTGTATACGCGGGTGTAAATCTTATGACAAAATATCGATCATGAGTCAACGTTGTATTCAGAGACAAAATGTGCATACATGATTATGTAAAAATCTTTGATATGAGGAAAATACGAAAAACTATACACCGCTTGGTAAAGAACTAAATAATTAGGATTATATTGAGGCATGAAAAGAGAAAGATAGATTCAACCTGTAACGTGATTCAATCGTAGCGGCGCTATATATGTAACGTACCTTGGGCAGGCATAGACTGGTGCAGCCCATCCTTTTAAAACTTGTTTGAATTCAGAATGTTCCTTTTAACTGGTTGCCATCCCAAGATTAAATAGCTCAGTCTATCCTATTATTTAGGACTAGGATTCATTTTTTTCGTAGTGGTATTAACGCTATGTGAAACACACACACACACACACACACACATATATATATATATATATATATATATATATATATCCATATATATATATATATATATATATACATATACATATATATATATAAATATATATATCAGTCATCCATCCATATCAGAATACAATGTGTGTCAAAAAGTACAAAAAATCTCGATACTTTTTTGACACAATTTGTATATTCTTTCTCCTCTTTTTTTACCAAGTTTTTTTTATCCAAAGTAGTAAAATATATATACACACACACACACACACACACATATATATATATATATATATATATATATATATATATATATATATATATATATATATATATAACGAATAAAAGAACAAAGAAAAATAACCAAAGAAAAGTTTTTAAATATATTGAAATAATTAAAATAATCCCATTAAATGTTTTGGTCCAGGGAGCGCTACCATGACGAGTATCTGGAGCAGGAATAGACTGACGGAGACAATCCTACTCCAAATCTAGTCTGAATTCAATTCCCTTATCCTAGGTCAGCTATCAAGATTAAAGAGCCCAGTCTCCTCCTCAACTTTTTTACTCATAGCTAGAGGAGTAATAGTTGGATGTATACCTTTTTAAAGGGTATTAGCTCTATGAGAAATGCTAACAGCCACGTTCAGGATATGAACTCGGGTCGCCGAATCCACTTTCTACGATGATAACCGTTACACACGAAAGCTTATGCCCTTGGGCTTGTCTATAGTCAACATTATTAGTATTAGATAGAATTGCTTGAAAGCCAAGCTATAGGGTAGACTCATATCTCTTTCCTTGGCAAGGCAACCCGTTTAGGAGAATGAATAACGCTAAATTCAAAACCTGAGAAATACTTTCAGAGGATCGTCTAAAATATTTGGCTGCTCCTATTCTAGCTCTTACAAGTCTTGCGAAAGGCATGAATATATGTTCTCCCCCAGCTATGGGAAAATAGTAGAGAAAACTACGTTATTTATATTTGGTTAGACGACTAGTCGTAAAGGAAAAGTCTGAATTGAAACCAGTTTTATATATATTTAATAACCCCTCGGGTTAGTTCAGTCGGTAGAGCGTTCGGCTAGAAACCACAAGGTTCCTAGTTCGACACAGACCCTCGCCAACTCAGCGTATGAGTAGCACAGGGATATGTGCGGTAAAGTAAGGAGCTGATGGTAGGCATGGCGCTCCACCCCAGACGCAAAAACAATCTCCTTGGTCTAGCGCTAGTGAAAATGGAATAGAATCCTCGCTGTTTGGCTGATACCGACTTTAGGCCACCCTGACTTTTTTACACGAGTAAGATGCGTCACAATTTCAATTTCTTAAGCGGAGTTTAACCGGTTTGAATTCCGAGTTTTCTATCCCTTAGACTGAATGCATAACCAAGATTAAAGAGCTCTGCCTACTATTGTCCGCAGCAAGGGTGAATAGTTGCGTGTAGATTTTCCAAGGGTAGGTATTTACACGATCCATTCGCCACGTGTAGGATGTGAAACAAGGATGCAATATGGGCCATCCTGTGAGGATCGAACTAGCAATTCAGTAGTAGTAAATCTGCGAGACTAGCTTGTTAACTATCATAACATGATGGGACTCCCTTAGCTTTCCCTCGGGTAATAACGCCTCGTGAAATGCCTCATTCTGGATTTGAACTCGTGCCGCCTAGTCCATTTACTACGGTGATGACCATTACACAAGACACGTCCATTGAAAATACATTTACTCCGCTTAAAATGAACCTTGTGTCCAAACCTGAGATGAAGGGGTTGGGTAAATACATGTGAGAATTTTAAAGGAGTTTTGAAAAAAATGAATATCATATGATGTAACAGAGTGTGTTGCTTTTATTCTTATTAATTGTTGATTTACTAGAAATGTCATGTTGACCTATGCTAATGTCAGGTGAGTAGGGATTTCTAAGCCAAGCATCTAGGGGTCGACCTATACATGCATCAAGAAGGTGATCAAGTGCACGGTGAATGCCCTACAAAATCCGATTTACCATAATTGGGGGTGGGGATTAACATGATGGTGGATTTACCGCACAGAATTGTGAGCACATCAAAATTTCAAGGCCAAAAATTATAAGTCGGCTTATGAATGGTTAATCGTTAAGATTAGCTTAGCTTGGCACAAGGCCAGACGTACGGGGCGTTTATTGTGATTCTTCGGATTCACTATCAATCTTCTGATATTATCAATGTTAACACTTTCAACATGGAAGGTACCCTCGGCCCATGAATGAGAGGAAATAATATAGTTAGATTGAGATTCAGATTCAATGTGAAACGGCGGGGAAGCTGAAGACATTGAAAATTAGGCTGAATTATTAAATTTTAAAAATACACAGTTATCAAACATTCCATTAAACTGATGATACATATGTATATATATATATATATATATATATATGTGTGTGTGTGTGTGTGTGTGTGTGTGTGTGTGTGTGTGTGGTGTGTGTGTGTGTGTGTGTGTTAAGAAATTAATGAAAATATTTTCACAAATATTTCTCTCAAGGGAAAAAAATTACGAGAAATCGTTTGTGGTAAAAATATAATTTTACTGTATTCTTTTGAAGCATTGAATTTAATATATATGGAGATATTAGGAAGATAAAAACAAATTTAAAATTTAAAAATCAAAACAAACTAGAATGTAACGTAAACAAAGGTAAGATATCCGTTTAATTCTTTTTTTAATTAATTTTCATCAATTCTTAACTAAATGGTTTACAAGCATACGTGAAGACTTACATTATATATATATATATATATATATATATGAAGGGAAGGTTACTGAACCGATCGGATTTCAATCCCGGCTGTAGGTAGCTTACAACTGTTTAGCCACACTGAAGAGACTTGATAAGTCGAAACACGTGTCTGTGGATGACTTTATATATATTATCCACACACACACACACACACACACATATATATATATATATATATAAATAATACTCTAAGGGTAATCATGATGATCACATAGGTGGATACGAAGGAAAAGAGTGATAAAAAAAAAAAAAAAATGTTTTATTTAATAAAACAAGGGCCCTTTCGTCCGGTTGCTCATCAAGGTTTTTACAGCCGGAGACGACTAAAAGTCAAATTGTAAATACATATGGGTATATATATATATATGAGGGGGTTTTTAGGGAGAAGAAGAAAAGAAAAAAAAAAAAAAAAAAAAAAAAAAAATTTTACTTTCTTCTTTCAAGTCCCCATCAAGTGATACCAGGCCCCAGACACTCGCCCAATAAAATAAGCGAGTGCCTAGGTCTGATCTGTCTGCACAAGGTAGGACGAAAAAAATTAATGATTACGGCCTCAAGGACCTGTAAATGGTGTTTCGTCCTAGCCCTGTGCAAAACAGAGAATTGGTGATCATTATAACTAGACCGGCAAGTGCTCATGCTGATTAGATGTTCGCAAATCGAAGACTCGTTGCTCTGCGACAACCCGGATGTTATTGGTCTGTGTTCGCGTATTACTCGGGGTATGTGCTGGTTAACCCTGACAGCCAGTCTTTGGATCGTACGGCCAATATAAGTGGCTTCACAGGCACACGTATATTTATAAACAAGTAAGCTTTGATTGAGTATTGGCAGTACGTCCTTATTAGCAGAGCGAAAAGCGGCCCTGGTAGAAAAGATTGTTCTAACTTTGGCTGCGGGATAGCAACGGCCCACCGAGAAAGTAATTTTATCAGCTAAAGTCTGACTAGCCGGTCCAACCCAAGGTAGACGAATATACACGGGCACCTGGATGGACCAAAAGGTCCATCACGATAGAATTTTGCCACAGTAATTCTAATTGTGTCTGTGATGACATCCTCGGGATACCCATTATTTAAAAAAATTTTCGTGATGTTCTTGAGTTCTCCATTGATTTTGTTACCTGAACAAATTTTAAGTGCACGAAAGGTTAGGCACTTAATCAAATTAATCTTTCTGGCTTTTGGGGCAAATGAATCCCAGCTCAAGTACAGTCCAGTGAACGTCGACTTTCGAAACACGCTGGTCTCAAAAGAAGAAGAACACCTTTCTACAAGAACATCAAGAAAAGCCAGGGCACCATTATTTTCCTCCTCCATAGTAAACGTTAAGGAGGGGTGCAGATTGTTTAAGCTCTGGAATAATTTTAGAGCTTCATCCCGGTTACTAAAGCACGCAAATGTGTCGTCAACATACCGTAAATATATATGCGGTTTGGGGACTTTGTTGAACAACTGCCTCTCAAGAAACCCCACAAATACATTGGCCATAAGAGGACCTAAAGGACTACCCATACTAACACCGTCTATCTGACGATACATTAAGTCGTCAAAACTAAAGGACACAGATTTCGTAGCCAATTCCATCAGTTCCACAAAGATATTCTCCGGAAACGGGGGAGACTTAACCCCAGGGCGACGGTACAAAAAATCCGCGCAAATGGAAATGGTCTCATCTAGTGGGACATTGGTGAACAAAGACGCAATATCAAAGGAAACAAGATATTGCGTGTCACCACTCACAGGCAACTGACGGATAGTAGAGGCAAAGGAAAAGGAATCAAGAATACAGAATCCTGAATAAAACTGAAGTACAGGATTCAGTAAGATTACCAACCATTTAGCCAAATTATGTTGGACTGAATGGCACATAGACAAAATGGGTCTAAGTGGGACGCCGGGCTTATGAATTTTGGGCAGCCGTACATCCTAGGTCGTTGAGATCCCACAGGACGGATTAACCATTTCCTTTGACATTTTTTTTACCGTCTGAACCCTGGGGTACGAATTTCCGAATTTATCTTGTGTGAATCATCTTGGCTATTAGTGACGACTTTATGTCTCAGATATAGATAGTATGGGTAGTCCTTTAGGTCCTCTTATGGCCAATGTATTTGTGGGGTTTCTTGAGAGGCAGTTGTTCAACAAAGTCCCCAAACCGCATATATATTTACGGTATGTTGACGACACATTTGCGTGCTTTAGTAACCGGGATGAAGCTCTAAAATTATTCCAGAGCTTAAACAATCTGCACCCCTCCTTAACGTTTACTATGGAGGAGGAAAATAATGGTGCCCTGGCTTTTCTTGATGTTCTTGTAGAAAGGTGTTCTTCTTCTTTTGAGACCAGCGTGTTTCGAAAGTCGACGTTCACTGGACTGTACTTGAGCTGGGATTCATTTGCCCCAAAAGCCAGAAAGATTAATTTGATTAAGTGCCTAACCTTTCGTGCACTTAAAATTTGTTCAGGTAACAAAATCAATGGAGAACTCAAGAACATCACGAAAATTTTTTTAAATAATGGGTATCCCGAGGATGTCATCACAGACACAATTAGAATTACTGTGGCAAAATTCTATCGTGATGGACCTTTTGGTCCATCCAGGTGCCCAGTGTATATTCGTCTACCTTGGGTTGGACCGGCTAGTCAGACTTTAGCTGATAAAATTACTTTCTCGGTGGGCCGTTGCTATCCCGCAGCCAAAGTTAGAACAATCTTTTCTACCAGGGCCGCTTTTCGCTCTGCTAATAAGGACGTACTGCCAATACTCAATCAAAGCTTACTTGTTTATAAATATACGTGTGCCTGTGAAGCCACTTATATTGGCCGTACGATCCAAAGATTGGCTGTCAGGGTTAACCAGCACATACCCCGAGTAATACGCGAACACAGACCAATAACATCCGGGTTGTCGCAGAGCAACGAGTCTTCGATTTGCGAACATCTAATCAGCATGAGCACTTGCCGGTCTAGTTATAATGATCACCAATTCTCTGTTTTGCACAGGGCTAGGACGAAACACCATTTACAGGTCCTTGAGGCCGTAATCATTAATTTTTTTCGTCCTACCTTGTGCAGACAGATCAGACCTAGGCACTCGCTTATTTTATTGGGCGAGTGTCTGGGGCCTGGTATCACTTGATGGGGACTTGAAAGAAGAAAGTAAAATTTTTTTTTTTTTTTTTTTTTTTTTTTTTTGTCTTTTCTTCTTCTCCCTAAAAAACCCCCCTCATATATATATATATACCCATATGTATTTACAATTTGACTTTTAGTCGTCTCCGGCTGTAAAAACCTTGATGAGCAACCGGACGAAAGGGCCCTTGTTTTATTAAATAAAACATTTTTTTTTTTTTTTTTTATCACTCTTTTCCTTCGTATCCACCTATGTGATCATCATGATTACCCTTAGAGTATTATTTAAATTTGCTTGTACCAGAAATTTATTTATATATATATATATATATATATATATATATTATATATATATATATAATCTGTGTAAAAAAATATTCAAGATTTTTGTACATTTGGATACATCTTGTATTCTGAAAAAATTAACCTTCCCTTCATTGTTCATTTTTATCTTGGTAAATACAGATTCAAACTCAGCATTAGTATTCTAGAGTATTAGGGTATGCAACTCACCCACGGCGGAATCAAAGGCTGGGGAAATAAAGCTTTACTATTAAGAAAACCAAATCTTGTTGTTAATTAAATGTTAAAACAAGCAATGTCCAGCCCAGCACGAAGAAGACGACCAACCCTTAAACGAAGCCCAACAGATTAACAAAGAAACTGGCCGTAGAGCTAGACGAGTTAGCAGGAACCAGTTGTATGAGAAGTTACCAAGACCACCTATCATCAATAATCATCTCTATCATTTCTAATCGAACTCTCTGTCTTTCTATATATATATATTATATACATGACGTATGATGTGGATATATATGATTATATAACACATATCTTTGTCTATTCATATCTATCTATCTATCTATGTATTAATCAATTTTACTTGATTTGCCTCGAATCGTCTATGTGACTATACCTCTTATCATTAGCGTCTATGCCAAAGTTTAATTTCCAGAAGTTATTATATTAATTCATTTGAAAAAAAAAAGCGTTGATATTAGAATGATAGAGATGAATCTATTTAGTTGCCCTACAGTGACTTCTCGGTATTTTATAGATTTAATACAGGATTGGTAAAAATATTATTCAATGTAATCCGCTTGTACGGAATGATCGTGGCCAGAGATACGCCTGTCTGCTCATGGATCTTCGGCGGCGTCTTTTGTAGATAAAAATATATCGAAGATATTTTTCTCATTTGGTGATGGGGGGGGGGTGCGGGTGGAGATTGATTAAAAGATAAAGAGATGTAAAAGTTAACCTATAATCTAGTAAATAGATAAAACTAATATCTTTTGATGTTCTTACGATTCCAGACTAATGTCTCCCAGAAATATAACAAATTGATCCACAGAACAAGTGCATGTATCTCTATTAATCTATATATTAATACCGTTGCAAATTATCTACCTACATTGACGATTTGGTGGAAAGAGGAAAGAGAGAGAGATTGACGACACTAAGTGAAAGCCATTCAGCCTTATCATCTAATTGTGATATTCTGATATTTGATTATAGATAAATATTTTATATGTATATACCAACCGAAACGTTTAACGTCGACATACTATTTAATAACTATCAATAAATCATCCCCTTATTTCTAATTTTTTTTACTTTTTTACATGTCGGATTCATTCTTATTTTCCCCCAACACACACACACACACACACACACACACACATATATATATATATATATATGTGTTGTGTGTGTGTGTGTGTGTGTGTGTGTGTGTGTGTGTGAAGAAAAGGAAGTGAATCCGACGGTATGTAGTATATTAAGAAAGATTGAAAACACACAGGTTTAAATGAGTTAAGTGGTAAGTTTATCGGCAGACGCTGTAGTGTTTCGATCTATTAATTGATCATCTTCAGGGCATTTGTTGGTATATGGAAGGTAATAAAAACAAGTTTTATCACAGAAACTAGAAAAGCAAATGATAGTCCTTGTTTATCAGTCTGTTTAAAATTTGAAGACCGAAAGAAAAAAAAAAGAACGCTGAAAAATAGACGGTTTGAAATATGACGTCAAATATTCTCTTTTACGATGTGAGTATGGGATTGTGTAAGTGTGTGTATCGAAAAAAGGATTGTGCATTTTTTTTGGTGTGTGGTTGCGCGTGTGTGTATAAATCTTTTGCGATAAACGACAGCGAAACCTCAATATTCAGCACTAAGCGAAACTTTTAGTAGGTATATCTGACTCATAGCCCTAAAGAGTCAGATCTTAGACCTGAAGAGCACTAAGCGAAACTTTTAGTAGGTATATCTGACTTATTAGGTTTATCTTTAATATTTGCTCTACTTAGGTATTGATAACTCTTTACCTATTAGCTTTAGTATATCCTAGCGGTTTTTGTATGAATATATATTTTTCATATATATATATATATATATATATATATTATATATATATATATATATAGATTGTTTTTTCTTTTGGCCAAGTATTATAGTATCAACTGATTATTTTCGGTTGGTACGACTATCTTGGTCTTTTCTTTTTTTCAAAATTTTTTTCTCCCCAGGTGATGTCTGGTAGTATATTTTTACAATCAAACTCTTTGCCGGTTTTTTCCTTACCGCAAGGGTTTACCAACAAGTTAGGTATATATATATATATATATATATATATATATATATATATATATATATATATATATATATTCTTATAAGAAGCCTATTTTGTTATCTTGCTAGTGGATCAAAATTATATAAGAGCCGTTCAAAGATCACAGTTTTTATAGATGTATAAATTCTGAGTATTTCTTTTGATCGACGGTGATCGTTACCAAGAAAACAGACAGAAGGGTTAAAGTCCAATACATTAGTATTGTTTATTACACTCAGTCAATTATGGAAATGTATACTTGTTAACCTTTTCATTGTGTCAAATGTTGTTAACGTCATTTCTGTTCCAAGTATCGAATGCATAACACACACATAACTAATTACACACACATACACACACACACACACACACACACACACACATATATATAATATATATATATATATGTGTGTGTGTGTGTGTGTGTGTGTGTGTGTGTGTGTGTGTGTTTGGGATATTTTGGCAGTCCCCCAAAGAAAAATCACGGTATGAAACAAAACTGATAATGTATTCTTGCCAAGACGTAAATAAGAGCGTTTACCTGAGTTGCTGCGTTTGAATCTTTACATGGCCAAAACAACTGAGGCCAATGAAATATTAAAATACTTGAGAATTCTGGAGAAAAAAATAGTTTTCACCTAACTTCTAAAAAAAAGATATGAAAAGAAAAAATAACTTTTCGTCTGCTACTAAAAAAAATGTCCTCTTCTTAACTGATGATTGCGAAGACATTAAACTAAAAGTATATAAAAAGCATAGACAAGCACACACACATACGCACACGCACGCACACACACACACGCACACACACGCACACACGCACACGCACACACACACACACATATATATATATAATTTATATATATATATATATATATTATTATCATAATGGATATGATGTAACTGTACTGTCTGTAACCGAAACTACGTCACCACTGATGTCGCAATTTTCTTAGTTATTTAAGTTATATTCTTAAGGATTGGGAAATTGTCATTATTTAATGTTAATTAGTATCTTATTTATTAAGGATGTCTGTATTAAAATCTGACTTAGATTTAGCGCCAAACTGACCCTATTATACATGCATTTAAAATCCCGAAATAGGAGTAATATATCTTTAAGAAATAGATATTTACATTGTATATGGTGGGAATAATTTGCATAATGATTTTAATAAAACTGGATTTAATAAATAATTATTTGCTGTTACGGTTACTGATTTCCCATACTATCATGTTATTCTCAAACGTATTAAAAGCAATCCTATATATAATTTTATATAGAAATCAATTAAAATAACATTAGAATAAGTGTAATATCTTTTATATTCGTTCTTATTTAGTTTCGTTAGTCTTTCTAAATTAATGAAGTGTTTTAATACATTAAAACTTGAATGCTTCCACCTGGGTGCGCATACATTTGCTAGTATATATAATGATAATTTAAAGTAAAATTATATAAAATGCACATGCACAAACATACACACACACACACACACACAATATATATAGATGTTGTATCGTTGAGGTGGCAAAAAAAATACACAGAGAAATAGTGTGCTTGATATATATTTTATTCAGCACTTGTATCTGGTGCTAACAGATACTTATACATAAAACAAGAAGTAGTACAATTACAAGACAAGCGTACAAGAATGAGGAGGGTCAAATGTCTGTAGTCAAACGCTGTGATTTCGTCCGAATATATTTTTCCCGACTTTATCATTCCTACGTCGACTCTTATAAGACTATAAGCCAGTCCATCTTGTAAGAGTGTTAACTCCTCTACAACAATAGGTAATGATGATATAGTTTGCTATATTTACAAGTGAGGAGTGGTCACGATCATTGATAGAACATATATATCTATGTTTTAATAGCGAAGAGTGTGCTTGTTTTGAAAATCGCATAGGTGAGAATCTGCCAGTTACCAAGCACCGTTGACTTTATATACATGGTAAACAAGAAAGGTTATAAAATCGGTCATTTTGTGCTTATAGTTCTGTTTCTATTCACATGTATCTGTATAAACCTATGAGTTTCATCAGACCGCTAGCTTTATTGAAAATAGTAAACAGAAAATTCTTAAGTCTTTATAACAATTTTTCTGTGAAATCCTAAAAGGGTTTGGTTTCAGTTTTCAGAAGAAAAGTCAATCTTAGAATTATCTTAATACCAACTTACATGTTAACCCATACACAGTATATATATATATATATATATATATATATATATATATAATATGTATATATATATATATATATATATATATATATATATTATATATATATATATATATATATATATATATAAATGTGTGTGTGTGTGCATATATATATGTAAAGTATATATATTCATATATTTTTACATAATGTGTATATATATATGTCTATTTAAGCGTTTATATATATGTAGTGTGTGTGTGTATGTGCGTATGTAAATATGTAACACACACACACACACAAATATATATAATATATATATATATATATATATATATATATATATATATTCTCCTAATCATATTGACCTTATGGCAAAACCCAACTCTTTTTATTATATGTGTGATAGAAGGCGGGGCCAGAGGTTCTTAATGTCCTGAGTATCACGGTAAACTGCATCTAGTGGGGGGGGGGTTCAATTCTGGTGGAGTGTAGATGTCCTCTTTATCACCATTACTCGCAGGCCCCCCACCCTCATCCCGAAGTGGTAGTATCTGTTAGGGTTCCATCTATGGGTTAAAGAGATGAACAATGATAAACGAAATGTGTTTAAAAATTGAGTTTGAAAAAGAAATTGAATACCCAACAAGAGTGAATAAAACAAAATGTTTTTAACATAAAATGACCCAACAAGGGTTGACATGTCATAAAATCCAACCAACCAATATTATGCGTATTGCGTTGATAGTTTGTTCTGACGCATCAGTTTTGATGACCAACTGTGTGTTTATTTTCAATTGTAAAGAATATAGCCTTTATAAGATTTTGTTTAATATTTCTGAAAGCCTCGACAACGGGTTGTTCTGGTGGAAATTTGGGAGATGCTACTCCTCGATGTATTCTCTTGGAAAATTGATATAGCCACTTAGAATAATGAGGGAACAAACCAATTGCTTGGCGTAAAGAAGCATTGTTAGTTGGAATAGGCATGTTTAAGAGAAATTTCAAACGTTCTGGATCGGGTTTCAACGTACCTCTCTAAATGGTATAACCTACAAGGTTAATAGTCTTTGACAGAATGTTCACTTATCCTGATTGAAGGTTAATTTAAAGCGATTGAAAACTTCCATAAATTTACGCAAAATTTTATTTTGTTTACCTCGAGCTCAACTGCATATCGTTACATTGTCAATAAGTGTGTATACCCAACTCCTCCACAAGAGAATGATACGACACATGTTAAAAACATCTGTTACTATATCGTGATGAATTTGAGGCACTATAAGGGGGATTTAAGTATTCATAGCAAGGCTAATCCTTCACATTGACCTCATCCTTTGGCATCAGTGAATTCTATGGATAAAAATCTATACTTAAATTTTAAACATTCCTGAAAATATGTGTTTTTTTGTTACGAAATTCCAATAAAATCGACAGGTAAAAAATTATGAAATTGATAATTTTCCTGCACTATAAAAGGGGATATAACTATGATATCACTATTAATGCTTCTCATTAAACTCTTTCTTTGGCATCAATGAATTCTACGCATCAAAATCTATAATAAATGCCCAAAAAATCGACATCTAAAATATTTACGAAATTTGCGATTTTTGAGGACTATCATCGGGATTTAAGTGCTCATATCTCCACCAATTCTTCTAATTTTGCGTTTTCCTTGCCATCAATGAATTCTACGCATTGAAATCTATCAGAAAAGTATGGAAAATCGAAATTTTAAACATTCCCGAAAATATGTGTTTTTTCAGAACCTATATTTCGTTACGAAATTCCAATAAAATCGACAGCCAAAACTTTCATGAAATTGATGATTTTGAGGCATTTTAAGGGGATTTAAGTGTTCATATCACTGCTAATCCTTCACATTGAGCTCTTTCGTTGGTATCAGTAAATTCTACGTATCAAAACCTATAACAAAAGCCAAATAAATCGACATCTAAAATTCTAACGAAATTGGCGATTTTTAAGGACTACCAGGAGGCTTAAGCGCCCATATCTCCACCAATTCTTCAAATTCTGCCTTTTCCTTGCCATCAATGAATTCTACGCATCGAAATCTATCAGAAAAGCCAATAGAATTGAAACTTTAAACATTTCCAAAAATATTTCGAAAATAGCGAGTGATTTTTATTATTTTCTTCCTTCTGAAGTATCTGTTACTACTGAAAAACAAGTTCGATCCTTGCTGGATGCCCCATATTTTTTGCCAAATTCTACCTGTAGTGTAAATTTTTTTTACTTGTCTGAATTTTTAGAGGACGCATGATATCATGATTTTGTTTTTTCGGACTGTTGTACTCATCTTTATTGTGAAATATATATAGACGTCTTATGCGTTGTAACATCTGTCCTTCTTCAGGTGTTCCGTGTAATCCAAACATAAACCAAAGCGTGTGTATATTTCCTAATAAAGATGAGGACAACAGCCTAAAAAATCAAAAGAATACTATCTTTACCTTTGTATTATAATCCTTATATTTAGGCTGATATTTTCTGTAACCTTCCTCAGATATAGATCACATCTGGTAATCTTTAAAAAGAAAAGGGAGAACCGAGAGCTGATTCTGTTCAGATATTTTAAAGCTTTTAATTTAAATGTACAGATATTAATTAAACAAATCAACAATTTTGTTTGTCTACATTAGTTTCTATAGATAAGTTGTTTCTCTCTTTTTGTAAATAGAAGAAATAGAAATTAGATTTTTAAACAGCCTAAAACCGAGATTTGTGTAGATTGATCAGTATTCAACTGTGTTGCAAGTTGAATCTGCTTCTGAAAATCCAGACTTAATAAATGGATTAAATAGATGAGAGGCCTTCATATAAGCTCTTCAACATATTTAAAATCTTTATCTTACTTACTTGAAGTAGCTTGGTTGTTACCTTATTTTATTTCTTGCTTAGCTGGGACATTCTTCTAACTGGTCTGTTTTGTTAGATGCTGGCCTGACTTTATTTTTTAATTGGTTTGGTGCTGTAGAAACTGGTTAGCAGAGACAACACGAGGCTTATATTTTATATGATCACTGTTCGTTATTTAGAATCAGACAGGAATCGGCAGGAGCAAAGCAGAGACGATGTCTACATCATGGCGTCTCTTGATTAACTACTAAACTAATCTAACTGAACTTTCTTTCCCAAAGTCAGTGTGTAACCGGAAAGAAGGTCACCTAAAATGTTTCTTGGTGCCAGTTATTTAACGCCACGGATTTTGAATTTCAACGACTTTTAATTCAAAATCTAACTGCACTAACCGTCCATAAACAACTTTTTATAGATATATAAAACAAAAGGTCAATTTTATGAGCGGAGGTTTGAATTCAGAGCTTTCTTTCTCCTAGGCCGGTTGTCATACCAAGTTTAAAGAGTCCCAGTTTGCCTTACAATAGCTGATGGAAGAATAGGGTATTAACACTAAAGGAAATGCAGTCTCGTTCAGGATTTGAACTCGATTCGTCTTGTTTATTTCCTAAACGATAACACCATTCCACGATTGTCGATGTAAGCATGAGTGTCTTTGATGTTGTGATCCCTAATTATCTAATCAAGGGTCCGTTGAATGGCCGCCAACTAATTTGCAACCCTGAAAAGGACTGGGTGGAATTGGTAAGGTCTGCTATTCACTTCAAAAGATCTTCAGGGTTTCATCTTGTTCTGTTATTGGGACTTGGCGGGAAACTCTACTCTAAACGGTCCATTTGGCATTTTGATATCTTTTTGATTAATTCATTAATTAACACTGATTTGAAGACAGTTAGGACCAATATATATATATATATATATATATATATATATATATATAATATATATATATGGTGTGTGTGTGTGTGTGTGTGTGTGTGTGTTCATGTATATGCCAATGATTGTTTACGTATTTCTTCTGGCAAGTAAGATTCTACAATTATAAAATCAAGACTGAATTTCAAACAACACTGACAACTTTGGTCTTGATAATGACCAATCATGGATGAAAGAAAGAAAGAAAAAAACTATCCATGGTCTTTTTAGTGGGCTAAAAAGGCCTTCACAGTTTTTAACATTTATTTTATACAGCTTTATTTTATATTTGTAACATTTCACTTATCAACAGACAAAACTTAGAAAAAAACAAAAAAACAAATCCAAGTCCTTGTTTCATATTTAATGAATGGACTATATCTAAAATATATTCTGTCCTATAATAATGTTACATTCAGTGTATAAAATTTATATTGTAAATGTCCCAATTTTTATGGGACAGATGTAGTATCTAATGCAATTAACCTCTGGTTGAACCTAATTGCATGTTGTTTTTTTTTGTTTGTTTTTTTTTTTTTAATTTTCAATTTTTTTTTATCTGGTCTAAATACAAACCGTTATAAAGGAGTAGACATGTCGTAAACTTCCTTTTTTATTTGATTTTTAATTCGCTGCATCCATATTTTCTTGTTAAAATAGGAACTGAAGATTTAATAGATAGAGCATCCGACATAGAACCACAAGGTTCCGGTTTCGATACCGACCCTCGCTAACTCAGCGTATAAGTAGCCATATATATATATATATATATATATATATATATATATATATATATATTGTGTTGGCAACCTTCCGTCTATTTAAGACGATGGCGTAGTGTCCATTTTTTGTTTACCTTTGTTGTTTACCTACAGCTACGTGAGTGGCTGAACAGACCAATCCTTGAATGGCAGTCTCTGGTACAGTGATTACAAACAAAAGGAGATGCTTTCTGTGGGTGTTGGAGGTGTTGTTCAGATCTCTTTTCTGTGGCGCCTCTTTCCTCTCTTTTTCACTCCCTTTTGTTCCTTGTTTGACGAGGAGGCGCCAGGGCACAAGCCTCCCAAAAACAATCTCCTTGGTCTTAGCAACCAAGGAGATTGTTTTTGCGTCTGAGGTGGAACGCCACACCTACCATCAGCTCCTTAGTTTACCGCACAGATCCCTGTGCTACTCATAAGCTGAGTTGGCGAGGGCCGGTATCGAACTAGGAACCTTGTGGTTTCTAGCCGAAGGTTTCACGAAATAAACTGACATCCTTTAAAATCTTAATATTTAGATAATTACAATTCCAAAGCAAACAATCAAATTGGCTGTTAAATAATAAAATATTTATTCATCAAAATTTAAACAAATAAATAGAATTTATAATCGATTTCTCAAACTTCACACTCTTGTCTAACTGTGTTTGAGAATATTTTAACACACAAAATGTATTTTTATTGCTAGTGAATGTCATCCTTACACCTGAAAAAATGTAAACCTTAAATTTAGTTTTTATACAATTTGTTCAATTTTGAGATAATTTGAGTGATAATTAGCTAAATTATTAGACTGTCAATTATTTTGGGACACCCTACACACACACACACACCACACACACACACACACACACATGTATATATATATATATATATATATTATATATATATAATATATATATATATATATATACAGGGTGCGTAAGGTATTTGAGGACATAAGTTATTTAATTTACTATAGCAGAATATGGTTTGAATTTATATTTACTATATATTAGAATTATCAATGACAGTCCCATGCTTACACAAGAAATGAAGAGGCAAGTAGTTATCGTGGCTATAACGGCTGAACATAGCTATTTAGAAATAGCACGATTTTTATAGGGTGATAGATCATTCTACAAAGTTTGCAAGGTATCTGAGGCTTAAGATGGAAATGTATCGCCAGTATCAAAACGTAAAAATAAAAAACATTCTAGACGCACTGATAAAATTTGATGCTTATGCACCACCACATGTCTCTTAAGATCAGAAGCTGACTTACAGACTGTCACACACACACACACACACACACACACACGCGCGCGTATATATATATATATATATATATATATATATATGAAAAGTTTCTTAGCAGTACAAAATTTTATGAAAGAGAAGGAAACATTTCTAAAAAGAAAATTAGGGTACCCTAATTGGTGGTGGAACCAGAAATTTCCGAACTCCTCTACACGGTTCGTAATTTCTCTTAATTTCTCGTTCCTATTGAAAAGGGGAGAAAAAATTACCTTTTTTTCAACAATTCCAACCTACGTATAACCATCTATCAATGAATTTCTTTGATGAGAATTGACCGAAAAAAGAATTATTTATTTTAGATTATACATCTAATTATAAGGCTACCCTAATTTTCTTTTTAGAATTTTTTCCTTCTCTTTCATGATGAATACGCTTCTACGTGTCCTCATATATATATATATATATATATATATATATATATATATATATATATATAAATGTTTTCTTGTACTCAATGAACGATTCTTATCTGACGAGTTTCTGGCCATCTTTTTAATATCCGGGTAGAATTGGTGCATGAATCCACCAAAGGTTTTACCACGGTCGCTTTCTGTACAACGTAGTGCCATCATCAGATGTGGAACTGCTGAGATGTTTCAATTGTTTCTTTTTAAACAAGCAGTTGCAGTAGGAATTAATAGTAGGGGGGCTCACAAATTTCTTTTAAACAAATAGTAGCAGAAAGAATTAGTAGGAGTGAGGCTCACAAGTTTATAAGAATGTTATGGGGAATAGTGGGAGGAGAAATATACATACATACATACATATATAGACGGATCAATTTGCAGAGTTAGTTCCAACGTTTTATCATGTAACAAGACTATCATGTAACATGACTATGGATATTTGAAGTTCATTCTTTTTAAGTCCGAGCCTTGCAAAGATAGAACTCACATCTCCTGATTTTAAGTCTACTAGCTCCTAATTAAAAAACATACACTCTGATCAGATCACCGACTCTCATCAAGATTTAATCTAAACACATAGCCAATAGGATTCACCAGTTTTCAGTCAATGTCTTGTCATTCATTTTTCCTTTTGTTTATTTCTGCGACCAACTGACATTACAAAAAGACTGTAGAAATTTCTGAAGGAAGAATCCATTAAAAAAAAAAATAATAACTTTATTTCTTGGTTTCTTAATATAACATAATTTAGGACAGCAAAATCACTACTGACAATGGCGTATTTAGTCTCTTCTGTGGAGCTTAACTTCGGGGAATTAAATTATTCCAAAATATTGTACAACGTATTTTCTTTTGAATGAATTTGATGCTACGAGCTAATTCCGTGACTCTGCATGCGCCACTACTTTCAAATGGTTTATAAAATAAAATTCAAGTCAATCAAATGGCTGTGTGGGAATACTTCACACATGTACAACAGTCGCATTTCCTCTTCATGAAATAATGAAAAAGAAACCTTATTATTCAACAACTAAAATATCTTCACCCTCAATTAAGATAATGATAGCAGATGTTTTAGAAATTATAATTTGTAGTTTGTTTGTTTTGTTTTATGGCATATCAACCACGGTGGGTCATTTAATGCCGGCAAAGTTAGAATGATTCGTAGCGATAGTTTTGGAAAAAAATGTGTGATAAGTAGCATGACCAATCATCAAGCCCTAGCACGTATATGATTGTCCCGACCCAATGGCCTCATGGCAAGCATCCAACCATTTTTATGATATGACCAAGACACTTTGATATTCAACAACTAAAATATCTTCCCTCTCCATTAAGATAATGATAGCAGACGTTTTAGAGGTTATAATTTCTGGTTTGTTTGTTTTGTGTTATGGCATATCAACTACGGTGGGTTATTTAATGCCAGCAAAATTTAGAATGATTCGTAGCGATAGTTTTGGAGATGACTTTTCAAACTCAATTTTCTTTTTGTAAATAAATTTTCTAGTAACTTTCGATAACATCTGTTTCAAACTGTATCAATTGCACCTTCCTTTGGTGGTAAAGGGAGGCCTGCTGCATGGGCATCTATCTTCTCACCAAACTTGGCTCGACTTTTACCTCCTGAAGTTGTTTGGTTGATTGGGTCATTTTATGCCAATGAAGTTTTTGTTTTATTCCTTCTTGATAGGTAATTAATTTGTTTTAAATACATTTTTCTGATTTATCCATAAATGGGACCCTAACAGGTACTAACACTCCGGGCCAGAGTGGAACTGGGAGCAATGCTGATGAAGGGATGATCCATATTCCCCAAGCCTCTAGAACTTTAACCTCTCTATCAGATAGAGTTTAATATCATTCTGAGGACATGAAGACTTTCAGGCACCGCCTTCTAGCACCCATAGGATAAAAAGGACGCTATGGTTGGGGCAATCATATAGGTACTAGGGCTTGACGTGACCAGCCAATTGATCGAAACAGGACTCTCCGCCCGCACGTCTAAGTAAGGGTCTAAGTGGAGTGTTGCATGTCATGGACTACTCATCCACCAGGATTCAATCCTTAAGCATCACGGGTCACAACCCACGACCAACAAGTAGCTTTATTAGGGGTTTCTTACTCCTCTGAAGAGGTGCAGTCGGAAAGGCAACACAGCCTTTCAGATGCAGATCAATGGCTGTTTTCTTTTACGGCATATCAACCTTTTTCGGGTCATTCAGTGCTGAAGATTTTCATTCCCTGAAATGATATCAAGACCTTTTAGGTTTTTTGTGTTTTTTTTTGTGTGTTTTTTGTGGTTTTTTTTGTGTTTTTTTTTTTTTTTAGGCATATCAAATCTTTTCTGGTTATTCGATGCCGAATCAACTCATTCTGATAATTAAAGGACTCAGGTAGATTACAGTAACTGCTGTTACTTAAGTGGTCAGCCAATTAAGTATTGACAGAATCATCACTGATCTAGTGCGAACCACGGTGCATTCAGCGTGGCTGTAATAGGTTCCTCATGAATCTGACTGTTGCCGAAGTGCAATATGTTTTGGATTAACAAAATGCTCAGAACAATCATCATCATCAGCAGCAGCAGTAGCAGCAGCAGCAGCGTTATCCTCAGCATTCTATTCATCATCATCGTCATCATCAACAGCATTAGTTACATAATGACCAGCAGCAATAGTTACAGCAGTTGCAGCAATAGTTACAACAGCAGCAGCAGCAGCAGCAGCAATAGTTACATCATCAGCAGCAGAAATAGTTTCATCATCATCAGCGGCAATAGTTATTTTAACACTAGTGTTGTCATCACCACCATCATCAACATTAAGCATCATCATCATCAGCAGCAGCAGCAATAGTTACATCAGCAATAACAGCAGCAAAAGTAACATATCAGCAGCAGCAATAGCTACATCAGCAGCAGCGTTATAATCATCATCATCATCATCATCATTATCCTTATCGCCGCCGTCAGCAGCAGCGGCAGCAGCAGCAATATTAACATCATCATCAGCAGCAATAGTTATATCAGCAGCAGCGTTATCCTCAGCATCATCATCAGCATTAAGCACCATCATCTACAGCATCACCATCTCCAACATCATCAATATCATCATGATCGTTATTGAATTCTTCCCCCCCCCGCGTCTTTATTCGATGTGTCTTCTGTTGTAACCTTCACAACCATGATGATTATGATGATGGTGATGAGGAGGATTATTGTGTTTCTCGACTTTTGGTTCTAAGTATTTTTTCTCAACTTTTCTTCATTTTTTGTTTCTTCTTCTCTCAGTCGTCTTGAACAGACAATTTGGCAATAGTTGAAACGTTTGCCGGCCAATGTTGACACTTTACGAGCAACGATATTTGACTGTCATCCAAATCGGATTTTGCAAAAGAATTTTTATAGCCGATCGATAAAATATAACAAGATCATTTCAATGATCGTTTTCCTTACATAAACACATACACGCATGCACACACGCATTCATCCGACACACACACACACGCACGCACGCACGCACACACATACACACACACACACACACACATATATATATATATATATATATATAGAGAGAGAGAGAGAGAGAGAGAGAGAGTCATCCACAGACACGTGTTTCGACTTATCAAGTGTCTTCAGTGTGGCTAGATATTTGTAAACTACCTACCGGATCGATTGGGTGTCAGCCCGACACCTTAACCATTAGGCTGTCATCACTTACAGAATGTGAAGGGGATTTTAACTGTTTTAATACACACATCACTTTGTAAAGGCCGTCATAGAGTGCTCCATCCCTTATATATAGGAGAGCGTCGCGTTTACGCTTGAGTGGGCGGCCGTCAGCGAAATACCCCCCACAGTGCGAGGGGGGATGGGGAGCATATATAGTGTATATATATATATATATATATATATATATATGTGTGTGTGTGTGTGTGTGTGTGTGTGTGTGTATCTATTAATAATGGAGATTCGCATCCGGTTTTTGTCTGTAACAAAAACTATGTCACTGCTTACGTCACATTACCCAAAATCGTCATAACAGAATAAATACACTCAAAATTTGAACATGCACCATTAGACAGTCCTCATTGTTTTTTAAAACAAGTTTTAATAAATACATGACTGGTATTATATATCTATATATAGTTTGTTTTATTTTAATACATATTTAAAGTTTACATTTTAAATTGTTTTATTTTTAATCCTTTAATGAATTTGATGATTTTACTTACTTAGGGTACAAACTCGCTGACATTGAATATTTTACTCCCACCCCTCAGGCAATATGTTTCAAAAATCTATTTTTACATCGCCCGGAGGGTGTTTTTTTATTTTGCTAGTATATATAAATTAAGAACCTCAGTCGTTACAGATTGGATAGTATAGCTCAACTTTCCGATTGAAGTTCACGTTCATGTTCCTTTTCACAATGCTATACAGTCAGTTAAATTCAAATCTCATGGAAATGAAGGTCCCATATAAAACTTCATTTTTCTTTTGTGTTTTTACAATTGGGTCATCGATTGTTAATTTTACGTTAGGTTAACCTTTGTTCAATTATTTTATACCAAAGTTAATTTTAAAACTATGATATCCAATTACAAAATATATAGAAATGTATCGTCACTATTGTTACATAATACGTGTGTAGCCTACAAATTATGTCTGTAAATGTAGTTAAAATTCAAATAACGGGATGGTAAATGGAAAGTTACCGTTAGCCGTTATACAGGGTAGACCATAATGATTGGATACATTTTAAATGCTGTTTTCTCAGATTATAAAAATGACACAGTGTAGTAAATATATTTACTACATAACTGATACAAAGGAATTTTACAGAATTATCTAAGATTTGAATATTACATTATGTTTTTATTACTTTCAAGTATTGATTTTGGTGATCCTCATAATGCTGTGGTGTCCAAAATAAATTGCATATTTAGTCGAGGAATACTCGCCAGCCAAAGATCCATCGTTACAGTCCAAAGAAAATTCCGACAGCATTTTGGGAATCATTAGGCACTATCTCGAAACGTGATCCTTTGTGCGTAACTGAAAGGAAGCATCCGTAGAGATAACAACTATTTCAGTTGATATGCTAAACCACACTTTATGTGACTTGAGAAATCGAACTCTCGAAAGTTTTCGTCATGATGGTGACCATTTTAAGGAAAGAATATTCATATTTTAAATTACATCTAAAACTTCTCTATACCAGTTATGTGATAAATATAGTTACTACTGTGTGTCGCTTTTATAATCTGAGAAAATAGCATTTCAAATGTGTCCCATCATTATGGTCTACTCTGCATTTGCTTGACAAGGCAGTTCATTTTCTCTGACCTGTACGCCGATTGTTGATTGGCTGAAGGAAACACGTAAGAGAACTGATTAAGTTGGGTTAGATTCTTGTCGTTAGTTGAGGGAAGAAGACGTTAGGATCGTTTGCTCCCAAAAGATGTCAGCTTCTTATCGCGCAGGAGATCCTTTGGGGCTGTGGGACTTTTTAATGAATAAGAAAAATATTAAGTCTTGCTTAATTATTAACAATGAAATGGGCAGGCACCCAGCCAAAACGAAGGAATCAATCGAGTAGAATGAAGAATCAGCACAGAAAACGATGGTAATGAAGTAACACTAAATTACACCACGTAAGCGCCCATCTCCTAACATCTCACCTTTTCTCGCTATCACATACCCGATATGAAGCGGGTATATAAAAACTACCATTTTAAATATGGGGGAGGGTCCTTATGGTGTAATCGCGAACGAACTGGATTGTGATATCGTAGGAAGTAAGTTCGAACTCCAGTCGCGCTATTCTGTCCACTTTTGGACTAATAACCTTGGGAGAGGTATAAAACTTCCAGCTATGGGTTAAATACAACCACCACTGATCTTCTGCAATGAAGACTTTGGCATTGAATTAACCACAAAGGTTGATATACCAAAGAACACAAATTAAATGTTTGTTTTATTACGGTCAAGTCACACTGAAAACATCGATTTCTGCTAGATCCCCGAAGTTAAGCAGCGATGAGCCTGTTCAATACTTAATTAGGTGACCACAGCAGGTACTGTAAGCCACCCGAGTCCTTTTTTTATCAAAATATCTTGATTAAGAATTAGATAATTAAAAAATTTTGATAGGACGTGAAATAAACCAAATAAACATTCAAACATATTTCAGCGCATAATTAATTAAAATCTATTTTATTATGCTTTTATACTATACAGAGCTCTTTTCTTAGTTAAATAAGTAACAATAATTAGTGTGTTTTCTTTTTTTTTGGGGGGGGGCGCTTGAACGGATTAATGGGAGTTTCAGTTTATTTCTATAGGGGAAATTGATTTGATATTCGAGGAAATTGAGTTAAGAAAGGAACGAATTAAACTCGTAAGTCAAGGCACCATTGTATATGTATTTTCCAAAGAGAACAGCTTCTTTCATATTTTTTTTAAAGAAACAGAAACTATCCCATAAATGCAGTTTTATTATGGAAGAAAAAATGGATACTTGGGTAGAAACAACGTTGTAGACAACATAATACAATAGCAATCTAGAAATCTTAGAAAAAACCAAAAACAAAAACAACATCCATGTATATATTTACCAACCCCTCCGCAAGAGCAGGATGCGACACAAGGTCAATTTCTTAAGCGAGGTTTTAATGGGGTAGAATTCTCCTAGACTGGTTACCTAGCCAAGGTTAAAGAGTCCTACTATTTCTTCATAGCTGGTGGTGGAATTTTTGGATTCATACCTTTCCCAAGAGTATTAGTGCTATGTTAAATGCAAACAGCCTAGTCCAGGATTTGAACTCGGGTCGACGAGTCCATTTCCTACGAATTAAATCGTTACACCACGCACCTCCAAAACAACATATAGAATAGTATTATCTGCGTTATTCGGACTATTGTCCCCATCTTCATTGTTATTTGTACAACGTTTCGGGCGATATACCCTCCGGCTTTCTTCAGGTATTTCTTTTCGGACTCAGGAACCTTCTCGGACTCGGGAAACTTCTTTTCGAACTCGGGAACTTTCTTGTCGTAATCGGGAGCCATCACGGAATTTTGAACTTAACCCTTTATTTAGTCCACGGGGGTATCCTGTTCTCATTCCGCTAACCAAAGCTGGGGTAGGAGTTGTGTTAATTATTTTTCTAACTGCTTTCACTCAGGATTGAAAAAAAAATTAATTAACACAACTCCTACAGGAGGATTAGCGGAATGAGAACAGGATTCCCCCGTGGACTAAATAAAGGGTTAGTTCAAAGTTCCATGATGGCTCCCGATTACGACAAGAAAGTTCCCGAGTTCAAAAAGAAGGTTCCCGAGTCCGAGAAGGTTCCCGAGTCCGAGAAGGTTCCCGAGTCCGACAAGAAATACCTGAAGAAGGCCAGAGGGTATATCGGCCGAAACGTTGTACAAATAACAATGAAGATGGGGACAATAGTCCGAATAACGCAGTTAATACTAATCTTCAAGCCTCATCTCAAACATTCAGAGAAATAACATGTAGAATGAAATACAATGTTGCTTTTAGGAGCCAATATTATCTTGTCATACGATTTCCGTTATGTTTTTCTCTTTCCTTTTTTTCTTTCTTGTTTTTTTTCTCTTTTTCTTTTTCTTTCTGGTAATTTATGAGCATTTTCTGACCCCATGAAACTGTCATGTTCGTGCTGCCCATGCGTAAAACTTCAACTTGCCCCTGCACTGGTCCAACGTCCTGCGCATCGACAATTTTAACTGACTCGCAGGTCATTCTTCTTTGCAAACGACATATTTGTTTGTTTCGTACGTGCATAAGCCAGCTGACCTCTTCGCCGTCCATAAGAATACACAGGATATGGTCGCTTCCCGGAATTCTTCCTTTCAAATGTGAGCTTTTTTTCCCGGCGTTTACTGGATTCAGGGCATACGAGTCACGTGCTCAGAAAATAAGGACAGGGTTGGTATTTACCCAGACCGTTGACCACGGACAGGGTTAGATACAAGGTTGCAAGTATGGGACATCCAAAGAGGATTGAACTCGCTATTAAGTAGTTATGGAACTGCTATTCAGGGTTTGCAATAAATGTAATACAGACCAAATGACAAAGAGTCTTTTTTTTAGTTTCTTTTAAGTATATGTCAATATACACAGAGAAAATACATGTATTGCTATAGACAGATTATCAATCATAAGTGAATCTGACATCTCTGATAAGTGAGAAATTCTCCCAAACTGTAGCTTTGTCAGTGCTACTGTACGGTTGCACCCCTGCCCGAAACAAACCTCGGAATTAGCATCCTACAAAAATCAGTAGTACAGCACTTTTCCTCCAATCACAAAAACATCCAGTTAAGGCGAACAAGACATGCTAGACGCTGCTGGAGAAGCAAGGAGGAACTCATACGTGATGTTCTCTAGACACCTACACATAGACACACTAGTCATGGCCGACCAGCAAAAACCTACTTCAACCAGTTCTGTGTGCATTTTGGATGCGTGCGGAAGATCTTCCCACGATGACCGAAAGGGACGGGCGGTGAGGGAGAATCATGGGTATTGTTGTTGTCAGTGCGACCTGCAGATAATAATAATGCAAATGATTTCATGTTTTTTTTTTATCTGATTTCAATTTTTTGCCCCAAATAATTTTTTCACAAAATCTTTCGTTTGTTATAATGGATGTGACATAGATTTATTCAGTATTTTTGCCAATTTAAAAAATTTATAGCGTCCAAGTTGAGAAGACAAATTAATGCCTCTATTTTTTCAAAGATTTCTCTATTATTCAGGTTAATCGTTAATTCCAAATAATTATTAGACGGACTCTTTTAATAATTCAGTAGTAATTAGCAGAGCCACCCGACGTTGTTCAGAATTCAAGAAATTAAGAATAAATGTCTTATCTATATCTACATATCAAAGTAAAAGGTTAATTTGTCGGGTGGCCTCAAGTTGTTATCATCAGATAGCGAGAGAATCTATCCTACTTTCACTAGCACTAGACCAAAGAGTCTGAGGTGGGGCGCCACTCCTACCATTAACCCCTCACTTTACCGCACAGATCCCTATGATACACATAAGCTGAGTTGTTGAGAGCTGATATCGAACCAGGAACCTTGTTGTTTCTAGGCAGAGGCTCTACTGACTGAACTAACTTTTTCTTTATATTTCTTTTTTTTTCATTATCTTTTATTCTTAATATATAATTATTATTGTTATTTATTTTTATTATCTTTCTTAGTTTTATTTTTCTTTCATTATTCTTTTATTTGGTTTTTATGTTTTATCCTTTATTAATTTGTTATTTTTTAATCATTTTAAAATTAATCTTTTAATACATCATTGATTTACACAATTATATTTTATTTAGCTTTTCTTATGAAAAATTAGGGATAAAAGTTTTCTTTAACCCGTATAGATTTTATAGAACTTAGGTTTTTGTTGGTCTCAACCGATTTTCTTTTCTAAAAGGACAGGGGCTCAATCATTGTGCAAACATACATACATACACAGATAAATATATAGAATCTTTCTTTTATATATATATATATATATATATATATATATATATATATATATATATATATGTGGTGTGTGTGTGTGTGTGTGTGTGTGTGTGGCTCTGCTAGTAACTTATTATTTATAATATGATATATATATATATATATATATATATATATATATATATATATATTTATATATCGTAATGTAAATGCAGATAAGCACGCCCCTGTTTCTTTTTAATATTATTTAATGGATTGAGGCTCGATATAATAACTGATTCTCTAGTAAAACGTTAGATATTATCAAGCTATATATATATAATATATATATATATATATTATATATATAGTATGTAAATGGAGATAAGCATAAGTCCCTATTATCTTTTGATATTCTAGTATTATGGATTGAGGCCAGAAATAACTATTGGTTGTCAAGTGAACCTGAGTAAATATTAGCGAGCTGGCCTCAACTTAATATACAAGACCCGAAGAAAAATGCGCTGGGGGACTTCCATGCTATCCAATATGATAAATATACACCAAGGTAAATAAACTTATTATTCTATTTATACAGAAAGGAGATTATGTAGGTGTACAATTTTGGTAAGTGTAATCTTGTTAAACAACGACTTTAAGATATTTCTAATTCATAGTTATTTGCAGTATATTTAAGGAAAATGGAAATAAATCTCACGGTGTGTGGGTAGATATTTACACAATACGTCCGCCATTGGTAGCATGTGACGCAAGGTCGCATCCAGGGAGGATCGAACTCGAATTCAGTAGTAATTGCTCTGTGAGACTAGCTTACTAACCATTATACCGCAATGCGTGCGTTGTGTAAAGGTTAGAGTCGTGGGAAATTGACTCGTCGATCCGAGTTCAAATCCTGGACAAGACTGTTTGCATTTCACACAGCCGTAATACATTTCGGAAAGGTACAAATCCATATATTCTCCCAGCAGCTATGGGTAAATAATAGGGTAGACCGAAATATTTAATTGTGGATAAGTAACCAGTCTAGGAGAAGGAAAACTTTGAATTCAAACCTAAAGTTAAACTCTGCTTAAGAAATTGCTCGTGTGATTTTTGGATGTTTGTTTTTGTTTTATTTTAGAAGCATTGTTGAAGTATATATTATTATTTATATTTTTGCTTGAAGGCAATTACAAAGAGTATATCGCATAAAATTCGATAATTATAGAAGATAATAATGACAAGTGAATTTCGGTAAAGAATGATTCGGTGTGTAGAACATCGTACAGAGTGTTTCAACTTTATTAAGTCTCATCTGTACAATGTTCTACACACCGAATAATTCTTTATCGAAATTCACTTGTCATTATTATCTTCTATAATTATCGAATTTTATGCGATATACGCATTGTAATTGCCTTCAAGCAAAAATATAAATAATAATAATGATAATATATATATATATATATGCTCGTATGATTAACAAACGATCGTTTTATTTATCTCTGAACAGAGCTGATTACTTCTACCATAGCCAACACTTGAGAGCGAGCAGATAACGTGTATGTCAAAGCAGGTGTTATAGCCATTTTTCTTTTCCAAGTTTCTGTCTTATTCCCAGAATGCACCGTAACGGGAGGTCACTCTATCCCTTACATATCAAGGCGACTGACTGGTTATTTTTGTCCAGATGATCCTCGCAACTTATTATTTGCGTATTCAACTCTCAGGAGCACGCATGGGGCTAAATTGGAGGTGCCTCACTTTTGTGATATTGCGTGTTCGTAAATATCTTTGAGGTCCTGCTTTATTTCCATTTGCATTTGTATGCACGGGAGGTGATTGATTGATTGATTTTAATGGCATGTCAACTCAGCCAGGGTTATTTTATGCCAAGCGGTAGGTATTAATATGTCTTTCGTTCAAGGTTTTTATTGATTTTGACAGTAGGTTGTTTGCAGTTGTTTGTTGCTAAGTGTATGGGAAATCAATTTAAGGGATAAGTTTAAAGGGTAAAGTTCAAATTTGTTATAAGTGATAGTTTGGTAGAAAGGTTTTTTTAAACAATTTTTATAAACAATTGTTTCTATTAACGCCATAGATGAGATCTTAACAGGTACAACCGCTCCAGGTCAGATTGGGCCTGGGAGCAATGGTGATGAAGTGGGGCTTCACATTCCCCAGGCCTCCAGAACTGGAACCACGGGAGGTGACGGAGATGGTAGTTTGAACATGTTCATTATGACGTCAAATGGAATGGTTGGCATGTTGTCAGTTATGATGTTCTAAATTTATCTTGGACGTAATTGACTTTTGTGCCGTGCTCAGAATTGCTTTCCACCTTACACGTCATAGATGAACTGTCCTTTTCTTGGTGCCCAGTCTGACTGTCTCTCACCTTTCTGAACATTCAACATTTCACTCGTTACGCTATGATGAACTGAGCCACTTTCAAACACTTTTAAGTCGTTATAAAATGACTCAAATCTGTGTCTCAGTCGGTGGAGCAGTTGCCTACGCACCGAAAGCTTCCTAGTTCGATACCGACCCTTGCCAACTGAGCGAATGAGTAGCACAGGGATGTGTGCGGTAAATTAAAGAGCTGATGGTAGATGTGGAACTCCCCCTCATACACAAAAACAATCTCCTTGGTCTATCACTAGTGAAAAGGTGACAGGCTTCCTCGATGTCTGGCTGATATCAAAATTAGGCCACCATGATGACTTTATTTTTACATCTCTTACTCGCCAACGTTCTCCTATTTAAAGCTAGGGGACACGAAAGGTAATTATATCACATGCTCGTTAATAACCGTTAGGTGGCGGGGGCAGTTGTACATATAAAAAAGAATGCGCCGAAGTAAAATTCAATTAGTTACCTCTCTGCCTTGAAAAGAACTAGCAAAGCACATATTGCGTTTCTGCCCAGAGACAGGAGGAATTTTTCCCCAAAAAACTTCGTGTCGCATGTCACATGATATTATGTCTTTAACATATGTCTTTACACTTTCCTTCCCTATCAGGTAAATATCAGAGATTCAAAAATGAACGTTATAGCAAGACTATCTTACTACGATGTCGAAGTTGACCACTACAACACGAATCCTCTCACTATAGATTGATAGATAGATATGACCACACACACACACAACATATATATATTATATATATGTGTGTGTGTGTGTGTGTGTGTGTGTGTGTGTGTGTACTAATTCTATTAGTAAACCCTTGCGGTAAGAAAAAGATCACGAGTCACACCAACCGCAAATAATCAATTAACATGATAACACTTTGCCAAAAGAAAAAAAAAAATATAAGAAATATATATATATATATATATATATATATATATTATATATATATGCCGCTAGGATTGTCTAAAGATAAAAATTTAAAGAGTGATAGATACCTGAGTAGAGCAAATAGTAATGTTATTCCGAATGAGTCTGATATACCCACTAAGAGTTTCGCTTAGTAACTCATCAGGACAAGAACCCTGGTCCGATGAGCTAGTAAGCGAAACTATTAGTAGATATATCTGACTCATTAGGATTAATATATATATATATATATATATATATATATATATATATATATATATATATATAGAGAGAGAGAGAGAGAGAGAGAGAGAGAGAGAGAGAGGAGATAGAGAGAGAGAAAGAAAGAGACTGATGGATAAATAGATAGATGTATTGATAGATAGATAGTTATAATGTAAATGGAATATTGTTGTGTATCCCTGTTATTAAATTAGCTTTGTTAAGTCTAGAGTTAGGCAGCTCGGAAGAAAATCGTTTTTTTAAAAAAAGATTCTTTATGTGTTTAATTCTGTTTTAATTTTTTTAAGTAATAAATGAATATTTCGATCGTTCAATTTTCTGAAAAAAACTCCCTACCCTTGACAACGGGTCGGTAACATTATGAACCAAACAATTAAGGGGTTCAATGGAGTCAACAAAATCTTGAATGTTAATGATTCTTCTCCGAGGATTTCTTTTATGTTGTCGATGGAAAGGGTTAATGTTTGCTCTCGGACATTGAACGATATATCGTTTTAAAGCATTAAGATCATTTTAAATAATTCCTTTAAGTTTTAAATGGAATACGTTTTATGTATCATGCATATTCATTATTTCCGAATAGCAAGTTAGATCGTCACTGGATGCACCATACTTGCGATCTTGTATCACATTAAGCCTGTGATAAACAGGTGCGTTAAGGAAAGGTGTCCCATAATTGCGTAATTGTTAACAAGCTAGTCTATTAATAATGGAGATTCTGTCTCTAATTGTCTGAAACCAAAACTACGTCACTGCTTACGTTACTTAACCCAAAATTTTCAATACATAGAATAAACAACAACTTATATTATATACACTGAAAATTTGAAAATACAATCTGAGACAGTTCTTATTGTTTTTTAAAACAGGTTTTAATAAATACATTAACGGTATTATGTATTTATATATAGTTTGTTTTATTTCAATATAGATTTAAAATTATGGGGAGAAATAAGAGAAAATTCATCCGAAAATATGTGGGGAAAGGTAGACAAACACGGGATGTTTATTGTAGGTGGCAAAATAAATGGTAAACATACACACACACACGCACACATAATAAATCCCACTACCATTTACCATTCTTACATGACTTACTATATCTCCACTTAGCGCATATAACCCACCGACGACCTCTTTCAACATCTAACACCTATGGCATCATTAAGAGAAGCTGCAAGCTACACAACCCATCAGAGAAAGAAAATAGAACTAACAACTTAACCACTCCTACTAGCACCAGCAATTGACCACCCCTTCCATATTCACGACCTCCAGTATGAAAACGTCCATCGTTTCCACATTTAAAGATTTTTATATGAACATTATTTACAGACAAAAAATATTCATGTTTTTCATTTAAAAGTTTACAAATAAATAAATATTTACGATTTTGTGAAGAATTTGTGTGTAAAATACAATTTTGAGTGCAACATTTATGAGGGGGTAGGACTAAGTTTCCATTTCAAATTGTTTTATTATTTTCAATCCTTCAATAAATTTCATGATTTCGATCACTTATGACATTGAATTTTTACACCCATGACAATATATTTCAAAAATTAATATTTACCCCCCCCCCCATGAGGGTGTTTTTTGTTTTGTTTTGGTTTTGGTAGTATATGGTGTGAATAATTTGCATACCGCTTTTAATAAAACCGTGTTTAATAAATAACCATTAAATACGAACACAAAAAAGATAACACTTATTTTTACTTTATTCAAATTGATTTCAATATAAAATTATACATATGATTGTTTTTTCTGGTCGTCCAGCACTGGTGTGTTTATGTCCATAGGAAAACGTCACTTATGAGTAAGTCCTTGTTTCTCCAGCTGTGTCCAGTTTGTTTTGTTCACCTCATCCGGATGGTTGGTGTAATAGAAGACAGGTGACCGTACTGCTGTTTTCTTGTGGGATCCTGCTTCCAAGATTTGTTCAGGGAATCACATAACATCCTTGTGTAGCATCCATCTATCTTATTATCTAAGAATTTCGTTAGAGTCAATGTGATACTGTTGCACTGATACGGCTACGGATCGGATGAATCCTTTCTTTATCTTATTAGTGAGATCAGATTTCCATATGATGGATAACACTGGTGAACACAATTTTCGTTTTCGTTGAATCTGACACTTGGTTTTTAAAATTATTTTTTGACCTCTGAATCCAAAAATGACCCCAGTTTTTCTATATTGCATCAACTTTTGAGCAACAGAATACAATCGATTTTTTTCAAAATGAAAGGAAATTATAGCATCTAACAAATGTGTGTTTATTTTCTGGGATGTTTTAAATATCTACAAATGCTGGAAAATAATAAAAGATTGCACTGGGCAATACAATTTTTGTTAATGATATCTCGCACTTGTTTTTACAAAATTTTGAACTCTTAATCCAAAAGATTACCCCAGTTTTACTCAATTACACCAACTTTTTGAGTAACTGGATACCCTCGTTGGTCTCAAAACCTCTCAAAATACTGCATTTAATACATCTGTGTTTATTTTATAGATTTTTTAAAGAATTTACCATGAAAATAATGCAAAACTTTCCTGTCTGTAATGTTTGTACAAATTCAGTTTGTTTCGACAAAGGATATTGTAACTGTAAGTCGAATTGGGTAAAAGAAGTTGAGATAAATATTTACACATATAGTTTTCTCTTGTGTGTTAAAACTGCGGACAATTTCACTTTATTCTCTGACCAAGAACGAAATATACCACTTTAAGGTCAACACAGAGAATCCAACTGTGTTGGTGATATTGTATCAACTCAATGACTCTCTTTATGTCTTTGACAAACTGAATTACCTTGGGACTGCACCATATGAATTACTATTGTGGAAGCTCTAATTTGAGATATCAATTAACCACTGCTATTTAGTTGAGTTGCATATTGGAATTCCCAATTCCTCCAGTAAGCTCTCTATGTCAGGACAATACATAAACCTATTGTCACTTTGAAAGTGTTGCAGAAATCCACACTCTCTCAATCAAAAGTAGGATACCTTCGCTCCTTTTTCAAGCAAGTTTGTCTTATTAAGTCTTGATGCTAGGAATGATGAAGCCTTTTTTGATAGTCCAAAAAGTTGCACCAAATCATTCAACTGATGCTGATCGATTCCCCGATGAGCTGAGTCATCTTTAGTTTCAGAATTTGAATTATTGCTGATACTGAGTTCTTCATCCTAATTAGGATATTCAGGAGAGATGGGTTGAATGAAAACTGGCACTAGGATTTCAACTGAAGGAGGCACTGATGGTAGACTACGATACTCAATTTTACATTTGTCTTAGTTTTTATATGGTGGGGTTATGATAAATCAAAAGTAACATAATATGTAATGATATTTTTGGTTCTCGTCAAATCATAGGTATACCAAATGCCAACCTATCACATGTTCCCATGATCAACATCCGTAAACTCTTAACATTGCACATTTGGTGAGGGGCCGAAGACTTGTTTTAATCGACAAGTTTTAATTTAAAATATGAAAAATAGACTAGGTTTACAAATGTGCTGATGTTTGTTCTTTGGCTGGGAATCAACGGAGTCACTAGATTTGAATAATTCTCCTTCCTTTTCAATAGAATAATCAACTCAATCAGTTGACCAGTTCTATTACCTTCAGGAAACAATACAATTGTGCTTATTTAGAGATTAAACTTTAGAGAAAAAAATGAATGTTATAGATGAAAGCTGACTGTAGTTTTGAAATCAGTATGTCAATTTTAGTCTAAATCCAACGAAAAATCAAACTCACCATAAATTATGGCCAAAATTGTTCCCAGTGTAATCTGTACATAGTCCATGCCTTTCTCAGGCATGTAATGGCATCGCTTTCAGTAGATGAGATAATATTACGTAGGTATGTGAACTGGTCTACTTATTTTAAGGGCTAACTATCCAGTGTGGAGATGTCTCTATCTTGTTTGAAATACACAAACTCAGTTCTATGTGAGTTCACCTCGAGGCCAATGTCTGTTGCCACCCACTCTAAGTTCTGCAGCTGTGATTCGGCGTGTGTAGGATAATATTAAAAAACAATCAGAAAATTCACGAAAACAAATAAATAGATAAATAAACAATAAACCAAAAGAAAAATCAAAAAGGAAAATCAATAAAAATCTAAACATGGAACTTGGAAAATAGTTTAGCAGACGTGATGTCTCGAAAAAGATTCTAAAATACGTCTCATTGGCATCCTGGGACAAATATATTCTCTCTTGAAAATAACAAGTTACTAATGAAAATAGTAAGAAATGCTATGCCTCAAAATTGCCGTTTTGTTGATTTTTCTTTTTTTTTTTTTTTTTTTTTTCTTTTTGTGAAGACGTTGACCAGAGGGTGAATCCATTATTCGGGAAGGCGATTAAAAAAAGGAAAAAGGATAAAACATTTAAAAGAAGAATCCATTATTATCACATTTGTGTCTTTTAGGAGAATAACAGCTGATAAGAAGGAGTAAGAAAAAAAAAACAAAGATAATTTTAAGGAAAAGGTCTAGAATTAAATTGTTCGTCGGAAATTAAATTCGAATTAACTGAATAAAATAAAAGATACCAATATGCGGGTCAAATACTTCTATCTATCTATCTATCTATCTATCTATCCCATACAATTCATCTCTCTCTCTCTCTCTCTCTCTCTCTCTCTCTCTCTCTCTCTCTCTCTCTCTCTCTCTCTCTCTCATACACACACACACACACTATATATATATATATATATATATATATGTGTGTGTGTGTGTGTGTGTGTGTGTGTACTGGGAGATATGAGTGGGTTTATATATGTATATATATATCCGTCTATTGGTGGTATATATCTCTTGTTTGGGATTTAGTGTTAAGCATTAAAATTAATAGAAACTCGGATTTTTAAGTGTTAAGTTTCAGTTATTAAGTAAATTTTCGAGAGTATTACCTTCTCTTACTCTCGAAAATTTACTTAATAAATAAAATTTAACACTTAAAAATCCGAGTTTCTATTAATTGTAATGCTTCACACTAAATCTCAAACAAGATATATATACCACCAATAGACGGATATATTTACATATATAAACACACTTATATCAACGTGAAGCATATGTGGATACCTCAACAACAACATATATTGGGAGATAGATATACAACCTCTTCTTGTATCAGCATACATCCGAAGTGGGTTGAGCAGGCTCTATCAATTGAAAATCAAAGATGGAGTATCGTGGGAATAGAAAGAATGCAAGCGGTACCAAATCCCTAAATATAGACGTTCTTCTTTGCCGCAGATTATCCAGCAGATTCACGTATGAGAGGGACAAATGTATATATATATATATATATATATATATATATATATATATATATATAAACTCTACAGAGGGGTAAGACTCTACAATGGGGCCACTTGTTGGTTGTGGGTGGTGACCGGTGATACTTAAGGATGGAATCGTGGTGGTTCATCTGTCCCTGACTTGCAACACTTCACTTTGGCCCTTACTTGGGCTAGACGGGCGGTCGGAGACGCCCCAACAATCAATCGGATACAAGTTCTAGCATCTATACGATTGTCCCGACCCTATTGTTCTCATAGGATATCTCAACACTTTTTATCATATATGAGTTAGAAGGCGATGGCTGAGGATCTAAGTGTCTTGGGTATGACGTTAAACTGCATCTAGTGGGGAAGATAGAGGCGCGTGGTCTAATGGTTAGAGTCATAGGAAATGGACTCGTCAACCCGAGTACAATTCCTAGACGAAGCTGTTTGTATTTCACATAGCGCAAATACCCTTGGGAAAGGTATGAATCCAATTATCCATCCAGCTATGGTTAAATAGCAGGACAGACTGGGCTCTTTAACCTTGGCTAAGTAGCCAATCTAGGAGAAAGAATACTCTGAATTCAAACCTGTCAAACTCCGCTTAATGAATTGACCTTGTGTCACATCCTGCTCGTACAGAGGGGTTTGTAGTGGTAAAGATTCAATTCTGGAGCTCTGTGGAATACAACTTCATCGCCATTATCCCACGTCCACTCTGACTGGGAGTGGTAGTAGATGTTACGGTACCATATATGCGTTAAACAGAATGAGTTTTAAAATGTATTTAACATCAAGTTTAAAAATTAACTATCCAACAAGAATAAATTTTAAAAGTCTTCGGCATGAAATAACCCACAAAGGGTTGATATGTCGTAAAACCCAACCAACCAACCAGCCAGCCAAACAATCAATTAGATTTTAAATCATGAAATATTATCTATTTTGGATTATTAGTTTTAAAATATTTTTAATTGGTGTTAAATTATTTTAAGACATTCGAGTCATGATAGTTTGGTAAAGAATGTAAGAAATACTTATTTTCGTGTCGTCATTTAGGCATTAATTTGACTATCTTATTCATAATGTTTTGTTTTTAAATATATATTTTACTTTCGCAGCCAAAAGACATAACGATTTACTATGTTGTTGTATGTTAGTAGGGTCTTTCTTGTTTTTCTGAATATTGCTTGGGGGTGTTTTTGTTTTTGAGGTCACATAAATATATAGAACAGTTTGTTTCCAGGGCCTTTCCGTCGCTCCTGGGTAAACATTTTCTCAATCTCCCTCAACTTTGACATTGTCTTGGTGGGAGGCAGTTTTTCAGCCAAAAGGCATTGGCTTTTCTATAGAAAGTTACAAGAGTCGTTTCTTGGGGTTTGGGTGTGGTATTGCTTATTGATTTTATTTGTTATGTTTTCTATATGATTTTGTGACATGTTTTTCTTGCAGCTATAACTTTTAGAGTGTTCCTATTTAAGAGAAAAATCCTTGTCTCTCAATTTGAGAAATGTATCGCCTATGTCTGACTTGATTTGTCTACAGTGCAGCATTTTTTTCACTCGCATATAATGTTTGTTTTCCCATTGTTTTTTCATTCTATTATTGTTAAATGCTAATGTCATTGCGAATCTACTAGTTTTCCAAAACTGATTTAATATCACTGCAAGAATAAGGAAATTAGCATACTTATTGTTATTATTATTATTATTATTATTATTATTATTATTATTATTTCTTGTGAGAAATGCACTGCGGGCGGTTAAAAAGATTATTTTTGCAAGATATTGCCTGTGTGAGGCGGAGTTAAAAATTCATTATCAGACGGTTTGTATCATAACTAAAATCATCAAATATATGGAATAAAAACAAACAATTTAAAATGGACTCTTAGCTCTGTTCCCCACAAATAGAATGTTTATCTATCAGTTATTAATTGAATAATTATTTTGAATATTTTACACAGAGATTTTACACAAAATTGTAAGTATTTATTTGTAAACTTTTAGTTAACGTCTTGTTACAGAAAAATGGCGATTTTTTTAAAAATTGATTACAAATTTCACGAATATTTTTTTCCATTTAAATTAATACCATTTTTAAATTAATCTAATAGTTTATAAAATTTATTCATTAAAATAATATTATTTTATTTATTACGATAGAAAGGATTAAGACGTTGAATTATAAGGAACAGCTTTTATTTATTTTATTGAAATTTATTGTTGTTTATTCAATATAATGATGATTTCGGGTTATGTGACGTTAGCAGTGACATAGTTTTGGTTGCAAACAAATAGAGACCGAATCTCCATTATTAATAGATTTAGAAGTATGTATTAACCCAACCTCTCCACTACGTGCAAGATGAGATACCAGGTAATTTCTAAGTGGATAAAAGCTGGTTTGAATTCAGAGTTTCATTCTCCTAGACTGATTATAAAACAAAGGATAAATATCCCAATCCGCTTTACTATTTACACATAGCTTGGGGGAGAAAGAGAGAGATTCAAAGCTTTATTTAGCAGTATGTATATCTTTACACTTGACTAATTTATTTTTCAAATTTGCCCCATGGCTGTACCACATAATTCCTGTCAACTGGTTCTCTATTTCAAAAGGATAAAGTACCAGTCTCAGGGTTGGTTCACAGACAAAACAAAAGATAACAGGGTTGTTCACGTAGTGATTCTTCAGTGTACTCAAGTGACAAGTGTGAGAGCCGCTGCCAGCAGGTTGCCGTAGGATCACCGTGGCGAGAGAGTCGCTGTGAGCGGTTTAAAGTAGTATGAATGGCAATTTCAGCTAAGAACATAATCAACTACTGAAACTGCCATATATACTACTCCCGTTAAAAAATAATAAAATTAACACAGTTAGATGATGTTCCCCTTGGGTCTTATTTAACAGTAAATAAACTAATAACAGGTAAGACGCAGTATATATTTTCATTTAATCGCTGAATATTCTAGCTTCTGAAAAATATACGTTAACCTTTTTTTTCTGAGGAAAGCGGATATATTTTCTAAAAATGTTATTACCGTTTTAAAAAAAAGCTCTTCTTAGGCTGCCAGAAGAAATCTACTCTCAGTGACTTCCAACCGTCACGCCGAGCCTCACCAACCCTTGCTGACCATTGCAGACCCAGTATCAATTCTAGTTTTTGGTGGTTGAGTATGTAGAACATATTTATCGCTTTCGTATTTCATAATTGAAGCTTAATTCTATAGAAATATATTTAAATTAGTTCTGATCTATATTTTAAATCTTGTCGTTTTGAAAATTCCAATATCTTTTGGTTTTTGGTTCATAGGATTTTTCATGATCCTGGGTTCGTCGTCCCATTATAAGACAATGCAGTTTTGATGAATATTTGACGTATTACAATAGACTTCTTTCAATGATGAGGCCTAATTAGAGAAGACACAAAACTACTTCTGCTCCAAGTGGATAGACTGGCAAAAGACAGGATAAACTAGAGATCTTGACATGACAAATAAGTGCAAGGATTCTTTTGTGGTTTATGAAGAGAATATTATTATACTCCAACACATGTCTTTTCATCTGTCTATACAACTAAGGCTCTGTCATTTGAGGCGTGAATTCAATGAAACTTTTAGAAATTATTTGGGCCATTTGAAATGTTTTAAACTAGATTTTTAAATTTGGTTGATACATTTTTTTATGTTGGTTCTGTCTCACACTTGGTCTCTGTCCAACAAATTCTCATTATTCCGAGTGACTTTAGCATACAATGGATACAGTTTCCAGCTCTTTTTGAAAGGTTTAAGCCTTTGAAACGCACAGGTATAAACTCTCGCCAAGATTGGCATTTATATAAAATGTTATTTCACATGTCCAACACCAAGAAAGTCAGCTGGAAAGCTCATAAAGAATTAAACTTCGAAATTAAAGCAATTTTAACTAAAGATTTTGGTAAATCATCACCAAGATTGATTCCAAATTCTCTTTTTCCTTTTGTCACCAAATTTTTTAATATCTTTGTGAGCAAGAAAAATTTAACGTTGAGACTGTTATGATCTATCTGTCTGAATTTTTGAAATGAGGCTTGATTATTTAGATTTTTTAAACTGTTTTCATTATATTTTAGGTTAAATAAACAATGTTTCGGCCAATGTATCCTCCTGCCTTCTTCATGTATTTGTTGTAAAACTTGAGTTCAAAGTTCCATGAAGACTTCCAAGTTCGAAAGAAGATGCCTGAGTTCGACAAGAAACCCCTGAAGAAGGCCAAAGACCATAACGACCGAAACGTTGTGTATAAAATAATTAAGATATAGACAATGGTCCGAAAAATTAAAATGATAAAAAATGTTATATATATATATATATATATATATATATATATATATATATATATATATATATATATATATAAAGGAATTGCAAAAATATCGTCGTATACATTTTTCGGTAAATAAAATAATATAAATATTCTCTCTGTCTCTGTCTCTGTTTATTCAAATTATTCCTTATTATTCAACTAATATCAGAGCTATATATATATATATATATATATATATATATATATATATATCTATCTCTTTGTGCATATATATATATATATATATATATATTCTCGCTCTGATATTAGTTGAATAATAAGGCAGACTAGGATCTTTAACACTGGAATTGCAGCCAATCTAAGAAAAGGAAATCTCTGAGTTCAAATCTGTTAGTTGACCTCCTTTTGGACCTCTGATTGTGCGAAAGGTTTAGGTAAATACGGAAGAAGCTGCATCTGCAAACCAAGCAGATGTTGGTCTAAGTCACAACGCTACAATAGAACAAAAAGCGACAGGAGTGTTTATGTAAAAGAGCAAGCACTTTTTATAGCGCTTCTTTGTTGGACTTAGGACTTTTCGGTTCCTTCTCGTATCGACGTCGAAAGTAGTGCAGCTAATCCTCATTTTTGTACGCGTTTATAGAACATTGTTGGATGAGGCCAAATTTGGCACATGACGGGTGTATAGCATGCAAGCTATCGCACTAAGCAGGCATTTCTTTAATAAAATATCTACTGGGCAAAGTATTAGGGCGAACTTCTGTGCAAAGGTGCATTTATGGGGTTCATAGGAAGAAAAGTAATCATTAAATGTTTTATGCGATTCTTAGCACGCCACCACAGGTACACATCAAGCTTGATCTATGCGAAAGAGTTTGCCTTCCTCTACATCCAAAGCGTGGGTGTGTCGCACAATGGCCTAATATCTTTAAAAACATCTGCGCGCTCAGCATATGTCTTCGTGAGAGTGTGCGTGCTCGACCCCCCAAATGCATTTGTGCGCACGCGTGACTGCAAAATTCGTGAGAATGCTTCCGGGTTCAGATGGACGCTCCTCTACCGGTATTTAGGGTTTTTTGTTTCTTTTTTTTTTTTTTTTTTTGTTTTCTGCTATTTCCTTTCCTTCCTCTTTTTGGTTATTTTGTTCTATAGATCTTTAGTCATTTATCTTTCATTCGTTTTTTCCTAGTTTTTATTTTTTCTTACAGTTTTTCTTTTACTTTATATACATCCCTGCATTCGGATCATTATATATATATATATATGTATATATATATATATATATATATATATATATATATATATATGATACTTGTCTGTCATCTTTAATAAAATATGCCTACAAGAAAATCTGTTGCCGAAACACACATATACATACACTATATATATATATATATATATATATATATATAT
>CM042146.1:1425615-1445615 GCA_023376005.1 Doryteuthis pealeii | reverse complement strand
TGTGAAGCGTAAATAAATAGAGAAAAAGTCAATCTCTGAATTTACATTTCGGCCTATTATGCCTCATCAGCAGAGTTATAGACTCGAAGCCTCTTTGTGTTTGATTTGAACCCTAACTGCCTGGCTGACAGTCGGAGATTCTACCCGTTGCACTAGCTGGTCTTTCCAGATTTCTCGCTTTGTTTATAAACTCATATATCCTACATTTTTTTAGACTTGCTACACGACAGTATGAGAGTACGCAAACAGTTTGTTTGATACGGCTATGCCGACAATTTTTGGGAGAATATGTGCTTAATTGAAGTCATACCTAATTTGAATATATATATATATATATATATATATATATATATATATATATATATATATATATATGGTGTTCGGGATAAATTTGACATACATATATTTGTTTATTTTTCTCCATATGTTGGAGGTATTGATGCACACTACGCATCATTTAAAAGCTGGGATCTTTCTTCATTCATGACAGCCAGAATGGATGACTAGAACCCTCCTGAATCATGGAAGAGAATAATTTTTATGATGATGAATTGCGCCGGCCATCAAAATAAGGAGATTGTGGTTGCGTCTCATTGCTCCCTGAACCCTGGAAAAACAAGCAGGCATGAACTGGAGAATTGCAATGGAGACTACGAGGCTGTGGCGAGAAGAAAGCAACAGAACAGACGCTCTGATTGCGTTCGTACAGAAGAATTTCTCGAGAATCTGCAGAAAAATGTGTTGGAGGACCCTCAGATGCCTACGTGGAGTTGCTAAACATTGTAGTCAAGCCCTGGATAACAGGGTAGCCAATGGTAGGCTATATGTATGGCAGCAGAATTCCGCCCCCAGCCATAACTCTAGGAAAAGTCAAAAATGGTTGTCGACGATTTTGTTACGGCTACATCAGTCACAATGTTGGGCTTCCCTAGATCTTAACCTCTGGATTATTATGTATGTGGCGCTGTTGAGAAAGACACCAATCGCCGTGCCAATACCACAAAAGCCCAGTCAATTGACAGAATTAAGTAATTTCTGAGACCCTTCCCAGGGAAACTGTAACATCAGGTTGCTTCAGGTTTTGGAACAGGATTGAGGCTGTGATCGACGTTAATGGCGGTGATTTTGAGTGAAACTTATTAACATTGTGTAATTCCCGTGCCTGTTTAATTTCTTTACTATCCATTAAATTTTGTAGTTACCAAGCACTTCTTCTTTTTCCTTATGAAACTGTCAAATTTCTCCCGAATACCCTGTTTATATATGTCCCGGTTTGTTTCGCTCTTTTTGAATAGATTAATTATATTTCTTTGTCTATTTCTATCTATATATCCCAGTATATTCACTTAAGTTTCATTATAAAAGTTCCTGACATTCTAAAATACTTTTCAAAATTTATTTATCTATGAATCTATCTATCTATCTATTTATTTATCTATATCGATCTTCATATAATTCCACAAGTCTCTTTTGTCATTTATGTATTTATATGATTAATTCATTTATACTCTTCTCTTTATGCAGTCATTTTTGTGAAAACTGGCCACGACTATTAAAATAAATACTGATACTGCCTTTTGAATAGACGTACCTTGACGTGTATTTATTTTCTTCTATTGTTGTATTACTTACTTTTATCTGTATTAATTTGCTATCCAGTTCTTGGATTTGGGTTGTTGGGCTACTTGGCTTTTTGATTCTTGTTTGGTCTGGAAATAATTGTTTCTTGGGCTTTTTTTTTGTCTGTGCAGTTGGTTGCATTTAATAACGAACACAATACTTTATCTTCTTTTTTAGACTTCTTTATTCAATTTGAAAAACCCAAGCTAAAAACAATCACGTCTTGAAAATGATCTAGAACGGGCGACGCCATCCTGCGTCCGTCCCGTTCCGTCATCCAGCCAAGACTGACTTTCTAAAGTAATTTCCTCACGTTCAACCAGAGAATAGGTAAGAAAAAGGTTAAACTCTGCCAATCACCTATACTATGTCTTTCCATTACCGTTATTTTAAATTCTTCAGAACAGTACATAATTCATAGGCAACCAATCAATTATGTAACAGAAAGAAACGTTTGCTCCCAATTGCTTTGTTTGAGTGTAAAAAAAAGATAAGAACATTTTGCAAGATAAAACTTTTTATTACAGTCAGCATAACATGCATGTTTTTTTTAATTGTAAATCCATTTTCAGATAGAATGATAACCCAGATTTAAAAGAGTCGAAAATGTGTGATCAGGAGTTTGTAGTTATTCCTCACAGTCATCGAACTTGTAAGTTAATTTGCTCAAAATCCTTAATACTTCTGCATATTTAGATACAAAATCTCAATGGTTTTATTAGTTTCAACCACAAGTTTTAGGCCAATTTTTCAAATTAATCAAAGTCATTTAAGTCATTATTTACTACAATGAAGTCAATAAATAACTATATACAACAATCAAGTTATTAAAACATTATTCAGTGCAATGAAACCATTAAGATTATTTACCTCAATAAAATCATTAAAAGCATTATTTATTTATAAGAGGCATTATTTACCATAATAAACCAATTAAAACTATTATCTACATTAAAGCATTATTTACTACTATGAAATCATTAAAAACAACTCACTCACTACAATAAAGTAATTAAAAAATATTATTTACAGCAATAACGCTATTAAAAACATTAGTTACCGGAATAATGCTAGCAAGACATTATTTACAGCAATAACGCCATTAAAAGCATTATTTAATACAATAACGCTATTAAAACCATTATTTACCGCAATAAAGCCATTAAAAGCATTATCCCAGTACGATTGAAAAGAATAAGGTAATAATCTCACCTGATACCATATAATTGTGTTATAACCCATAATGACTTTATACATGATTTATTTGGTTCCTTACGAGGCTGAAATGTGGCACAACATTGGTTTGATGTGGGTGCAAAAATTCCATATGTTCCTTCAGCATTTACCTTCAGGCGTGCCTCAGGTGCTGTACAATCATTTCAGCCCTTGGACCTTTTAGGCATGAGGGCAAGAGTTGCCTTGCAGGTAGGCCCTTTGAAACTGCGACCATATTGGGTTGATATGACGTTAAACAAATAACTAAAAACAACCCAACCCACAGCCTTTTGTTCAAATCTTATATATTTTGAAGTGTTTCAAGGGTTAGAAGGGGCATTTCGTACGTATTTACCCAACCCATTTGCCACGGGTATGATGGGACCTAAGGTCGCAAGTATGGGAATCCATCGAGGATCGAACTCGCTACTCATTAATAAGGGATCTGCGAGATTTGCTTGCTAAACATTACACTCTGTAATGATGGGAATTACACTCCCATAAGATGGGAATTGTGTATACTTTTCAAAATGACTGCATTAGAAAATAAAGATCCTTTTTTTCTAAATTCATCAGGCTCGTTATTTTGCACGTTAAGATCCAGGAACGTAATCGAGGTCATACTTTTATGTTTGGACAAATTAACAGCGTGATCCGGTGGAATCCATGCATCATTTTTGAATAACAATCGCATGAGCTTTGGTTTTTGTGGCTTCCCACGTTAAAACGACCTTGTGTCACATCCTAACCTGTTGGAAGGTCTTGGTAACTACCAAGATCCAGGAACGTTTTGGTAATACTTTGTATTAATCAGCGTTATCGTGACAATGTTTCGCGGACGTAGATTTTAAGAGGGGTGTGTTTTGTGTTATGTACAAACAGACTGGAGGCTGGACAACCCAGCATAAGGCAGTCGGACTGTCCCAGTTGCAGTGACTGAAAACTAAATGTCCGGTGTGGGTTGAATTTGTTGTTTCTTACCAAAGCTTGGCCTTGCCTGTGTTTTCGAACGTGTAGACATTTTGATGGACGATATGCCTCCAGATCTCACTGTCAGCAATGAGAGATTTGACCATTGAAGGTTGACGATGTTTCAGGAGCAGAGAAACCGCGATTTTTTTATCCCGTTTCTTTGGTGCCGCTACGTTGAGGTAACCAAAGGACAGTTCAACGTTCTTGGGCAATCAATAATCCTCGATCTTGTCAACGTGTCCTAACTTACACTGGGCCGCATTTGATAACATGTCCTCGAACTTATTTATATTTCAACAAGTGTTTATGTTTAAGCATACACCTGCATCAGCTTATATGTACATTATCACCAGGAATCGCGTGGTATGATGGTTAGTCATGGGAAATGGACTCCACCCCGAGTTCAAATCGTGGATGTGGTAATTGCATTTCACTTAGCGCTAATACCCTTGGGAAAGGTATGAATCCTACTCTCTCTCTCCCCAGCTATGGATAAATTGTAGGGCAAACTGGGTTCTTTAATCTTGGTTAGGCAACCGGTCTAGGAAAAGCAAACCTGTTGAACTCCGCTTAAAAAATTGTCCTTGTGTCACATACTGCTCGTGCGGAAGGGTTGGTAAATATATATATATATATATATATTATATATATATATATATATATGTATATATGTGTGTGTGTGTGTGTGTGTGTTCCGTGTTTTTGTCGGGTCCAGTGACAGCATGTTCAAATAATATCGAGACTGTAATTGACGATAGCTAGTGAGTTAAGCAAGCACATCATTACTCGTGTGTTTGATTCGCACTGAGCGGTCCATAATTATGTGATATTTACCGCGCACCCACTTAGGCCAGAGAGACACAACGTCCATTAATGTAGTGTCAACCAAGAACCGAAGATCATGGGATGGCAGGCACAAAAATGCGTAGATTCCATCAGCATTCCTCCTCATGGGGGGTCGCTTCAGGCACTGGGTATTAAGCGCAGTCCTGCAACTTTAAATCAACGGGGTAGATGTTGCCTTGGGGGATTGCCCCTTGGGATCACGCCGTTAATTTCATTAATAATCCAATAGCTGAAGCCAACGGACCACAGGCCCAGAAGGACCCATGTTATTAATGTGTTTTACTTATGTTTCAAGTAAATATTATATCTCTCTCTCTCTATATATATATATATATATATATATATATATATATATATATATATATATATCAGACGATCGTTCTATCAATATAATTTTCATGATAAAATTATCAACACATTTATCTGTATGTGAACGGAAACACATATGGCTACAACCTTATTCACTTTAGCCTTACATGCATGTGAGCGAAAAAAAAAAAGCAAATCAAATCGTAAACAAAAACAAAAACAGAAAACATTACAAAAATCTCCGAAAGAATATAAGAAAATCACAGCACACTCCTTTTTCTTTAACGCGCACGTCGGTAACTCTTTGACCACCCCCATTCCAGTAATGTCCAAGTTCTTCATCTTTTGCATGCAAGAGGGCGTGCAAGAGTGCAAAAGAAAATTATCAGAAAATAACAAGGCTTTAACCTGTAAAAGTCTCTTCTATATCTGGGCATCAGTGTTAAACACGAAACACCATTTTCTCTATCAAATTAATTTTATTTGCCTCCTGGCATACAGAGTTGCTCAACGAAGTGCTCTCCGGGAAGGTATGGTCACGTTGCTAATGTGGTTAGCGAAGTTTCCTCGTTGCCAAAGGCCAGAAAGTAAATACGGCTTTATTTGTTTCGCATTCAATTCTCTTTACAACGTCTTTTCATATGATTGAACCCAAAATGTGCAACGTAATATTGGGGGGTTTCTTGATTTAGATTTTGAAATTAAGTCCATGCTGTGTCGATGTTTCCTGCGGCTAAAGGGTGAATATCAGATGTGATGTAAGGATAGGAAACAAAAAAATAAAAACTTTGATACTTAGTTCGATTGATAACGTACACCCTAACGGTGAGTCGTCTTAGTTTTCTGTATGTATCGTATGCATTTATTGGATTTGAGATAATCATCTGGGTATGATGCGATTTACGACGACCCACACTTACGACTGGTAGAAAGCGACACTCATCTGAGTAGGTCATTAGTGACATACACTCATCTGGCTGATGCGATTTACGACGACCCACACTTACGACTGGTAGAAAGCGACACTCATCTGAGTAGGTCATTAGTGACATACACTCATCTGGGTATGATGCGATTTACGACGACCCACACTTACGACTGGTAGAAACCGACACTCATCTGAGTAGGTCATTAGTGACATACACTCATCTGGGTATGCGATTTACGACGACCCACACTTACGACTGGTAGAAACCGACACTCATCTGAGTAGGTCATTAGTGACATACACTCATCTGGGTATGATGCGATTTACGACGACCCACACTTACGACTGGTAGAAAGCGACACTCATCTGAGTAGGTCATTAGTGACATACACTCATCTGGGTATGATGCGATTTACGACGACCCACACTTACGACTGGTAGAAACCGACACTCATCTGAGTAGGTCATTAGTGACATACACTCATCTGGGTATGATGCGATTTACGACGACCCACACTTACGACTGGTAGAAACCGACACTCATCTGAGTAGGTCATTAGTGACATACACTCATCTGGGTAGGATGCGATTTACGACGACCCACACTTACGACTGGTAGAAACCGACACTCATCTGAGTAGGTCATTAGTGACATACACTCATCTGGGTAGGATGCGATTTACGACGGACTGGTATCTTTTTACGACGACCCACACTTACGACTGGTAGAAACCGACACTCATCTGAGTAGGTCATTAGTGACATACACTCATCTGGGTAGGATGCGATTTACGACGACCCACACTTACGACTGGTAGAAACCGACACTCATCTGAGTAGGTCATTAGTGACATACACTCATCTGGGTAGGATGCGATTTACGACGACCCACACTTACGACTGGTAGAAACCGACACTCATCTGAGTAGGTCATTAGTGACATACACTCATCTGGTAGGATGCGATTTACGACGACCCACACTTACGACTGGTAGAAACCGACACTCATCTGAGTAGGTCATTAGTGACATACACTCATCTGGGTAGGATGCGATTTACGACGACCCACACTTACGACTGGTAGAAACCGACACTCATCTGAGTAGGTCATTAGTGACATACACTCATCTGGGTAGGATGCGATTTACGACGACCCACACTTACGACTGGTAGAAACCGACACTCATCTGAGTAGGTCATTAGTGACATACACTCATCTGGGTAGGATGCGATTTACGACGACCCACACTTACGACTGGTAGAAACCGACACTCATCTGAGTAGGTCATTAGTGACATACACTCATCTGGGTAGGATGCGATTTACGACGACCCACACTTACGACTGGTAGAAACCGACACTCATCTGAGTAGTCGACATACACTCTTACGACCCACACTTACGACTGTAGAAACCGACACTCATCTGAGTAGGTCATTAAACGACGACCCACACTTACGACTGGTAGACACTCATCTGAGTAGGTCATTAGTGGCATACACTCATCTGGGTAGGATGCGATTTACGACGACCCACACTTACGATTAAATATATATATATATATATATATATATATATATATATATATATATATACTTTTCTTTGGTGGGGTGCCAAGTTTTTTGGTATAGGATGATTCTAAACTTTTCCACCAACAGTTGGGTGCTGCAAAGTTCAGGTCACATTTTAGAGCTCAATGTTTATTTTTTTATAAACAGAGCAAAATAAGTTGTAAAGAAAAAAAGCTTAAAAACCGGGTATATAGTGATTATGGTCCATTTCCACCCGTGGGTATGTGAGACCCTACGAGTTTCTTCTGATCACTTTTTAAGGTCCCAGATACCCAAGAGTGGAAATGGACCATAGTCACTATATACCCATTTTTTAAGCTCGTTTCTTTACACACACACACACAACACACACACACACACATATATATATATATATATATATATATATATATATATATATATATATATATATATATATATATCCTTAAGGAAATTCCAGAGTATGTCATTATTGCTTACTGGAGTAGAAATAAGTATCTTCTTGAAACCTTTGATATTTTTTAGCATCAAAATTTGGACAGTTAAAATGGTTGTTTATAAATTCTTGAAATCTTTCAAATTCTGATTTTATCAGTTTCCACTCGGAAATCTTTGGCCATTAATTTTATGGCCCAAAGAACGAACTTATTTTCGTGGATTTTTTACTCTGTTTTCTTTTTTCTTTCTGCTTTTCTAGAATTTTTCCCCAGATATTTTTATATTTTTATCGGAACTTCAAATAAATAAACGAGTATACAAATAGAATTAAATCGAAAGGTCGAAATAGATCTGTCAGAGTTTGATTTTGAAATGTCAGCATTTCGTTAGTAAATTCCGGAAAAAGTCGGAAGTAATTACTTTGTTTATTTGAGATGAACTTTATTTGGGCAATTCAAGTATTTACATGAATATGCGTTGCTTGTTTCAGTAACATACGCTAGGGAGGGGGGGTCTGATTTGTATGGGTTGGTGGGCTGTTTTATTTTATGGCATATCCTTTTTCAGTCATGACAATAGAAGGACAACAGAAGTAAAAAAAAATTTTAAATACAAATGAAACAGACAATAAAGAAATAAAATTTTTTGTTAATAATCATTAAAAATAATTAAGCTTATTAATTAGATTTGAATGATATATTAAAATTTAACTATAATAAATTCATACAATAAATATTAAAACATTAATTACTTTAAAAATACTCATTACTTTGAATGTTGATGAAATTATATCAAATTATAGCAGTTTATTTTCTTAACGGATTTGATCTTAATTATATTTTACATTTCAAGTACAGTATAATTACGAATGATAAAAGGAAAAATAGAATATTGAATTATTGACTTAATATCACTTTTTGATAATAAGGATGTAACGTTTTTCGTTTGTTAGATTTTAAAGTGAACATTTATAAACATTAACAACACTGACAGATTTCCCGTGTGAATTTGAATTAATAACTAAATAACAAAATTAGTAAAAGCAAATATAAATGAATAACACTATATGTAATGAATTTATAATCCAAATGATAAGTAATTCCTTTCTATATTCGATTTCTTTCAGAACCACCTGTTTCCTACATTGTTATTTGATATACGTTAAATCCTACTTAACGGACCTAAATTCCACCATTGTATGTCACCCCGCCGGAAAAAATACTAAAAATTAGGGAATTAGCCGAATATAATGACATTTTCAATGTTGATATATGAATGAATAAACGATATAATACACCAGTTATTTTATGTAGTTATGGTTCGGCGTAAATTTTGCATCAGTATTTGTTGTTAAAGATTTAACCCGAACCCTATCCATAGCCATAAAAAATTGCGATGGTTAGGGTTAGGCTTTTAGCTTTTATTCGCTTTTATTCCGCGTAAATTCGCAACAGAATTTGTTGTTGAAGATTGAACCCGAACCCTATTCATAGCTATATCAAGCCAGGTAAGGACTGAAGTGGAGTGTTGCATGTAATAGATCACTTAGTATCCTGGTTGCAGACCACTCAGCCACCAGAACCCTCTCCTCAGACATTACAGGTTGTCACCAACGGCCAACAGGTAGCCCCATTGGAGGGGTTACCCACCTGCAGATGTCCAGTCGGCGTATTTTATAGCCCTAGATGTATTATTGGCAACTTAAAGCCTGTGTGCTAGATTAAACAAATTTAACTAAATAACATAGTACACTCTTTATGGTCAAGTTGTTGGTTTAGCTCAGTCGGTAGACCATCCGGCTTGGAACCAAAAGTTTCCGGAATCAATACCGGCCTTCGCCAACTCAACAAATGAGTAGCACAGGCATTTGTGCGGTAAATTGGAAGTTGATGGTAGGTGTGGTGCTCCACCTCAGACGCAAAGACGATTTCCCAGGTCTAGCACTAGTGAAAAGCGGATAGACGTCCTCGCTGTCTGGCTGATATCGACAATAGGCCACTCCGTCGACCGTCGACTACGATCAAGACATGCAGAAAGAATCGGATTCTGTTAGATCACCGAAGTTAAGCAGTGATGAGTCTTTTCAATACTTAACTGGATTGACCACTTAAGCAACAGCAGGCTCTAAAAGCAACTTGGGTAATTTGTTTATCAAAAAGACTTGATTCGGTATTAAATGACCCAAAAAGGATTTATATGCCATAGAGCAAAACAACCAATATTAAAGTTTACAATCAACATTTCTTTGTCGTTGATAGTTTTGGGATAAAGTTGCACAGTATTCAACCATTGAACATTTCGCTGCTATTATTTTTCTTTTGATTTGTTTTTTTAATTCTCGTTTATTAAAAACTTCTCAGAAATCGACGAACTGGCCAGGTAATCTCGAATTTTTCGGTATGTCGCCAACATTTGTCAGGTGTCTTACGGCCATGTCAAAATTTGAACTGTCTAGCGCTGTAAATAAATCTGAACGTAGACTTCTGACTGGACATCCCCGTGGGAAAGTCGATGTTTGTGTCGCCACGTGGGGCAGTAAGTGTTCATGTCTGATTCTTGGAAATGTTATTAGTGAAAATGAAATCTGGCAGGGTGAACGAACAGAGAGCAAATGTCTACAATCGACGCTTTTCAAGAATCTATTCCATCGTGAAATGTAATAAGCGATCTATATACAAATTTCCATATTGAATTACTGAAGCAACAGAGATAATATTTGAGGTAAAATATGGTTAAGATACCGTATAGCTCAAAACAGGTGAAAACTTTATTCTGACTAGCCAAAAAAAAACCTCCGGGTGGTGTAAAAATATATTTTTGATAGATATTGTCAGGAGGGGGGGTAAATGTATAAATGGAACTTTTAATATTTTTAAAAAAGATAATTACTTACTTAAAACACATCATATTCACTTCACTCCACTGAGATATTTGTTTTGTTTTACGACAGTATGGACCTCCAACATGTTTCTAAAAAATCTGATTTTGATTATTCAGTCTCTTATCTTTAGAGAAAAAAATGAAAAATCGCACGAGTAAAATATATTTTGTTCGGATTTAATAAAATCAAATAAGGGGGTGTCGACTAATAAATAATATTCCCCAAATATATTTTAGGAAAAACTATTTAAAACATAAGTTCATGTAAATGTGAATAAGTATCACAATATTCGTGAGAATTTGACAAGTAATTCATTTTTCATAGAATTTTAATTTCACACGAATTAGCTTTTTATTAGTTTGTTTATCATTTTAATTTATTCAATTTCTGTCGAAGGAACGTAATGTTATTTTCGGAGAGAGAAGACGATCTGAATTCAAATACTGGACTTGTGTTTGACTTTGTGTTGATGCCATTAAGAATGTCATGAGACCATTTCTTCTCACTCAACTATGAGTAAATTGTATCGCAGATTCAGCTTTTAGTCTTCGAAAAAAGCAATTGGTCTAGAATTAGGGGAAAAGTCTGATTTCAAAACCTGAGGGGTGATGTTGCACAAATGTTCTTTTATGGTTTGCTTTTCTTCCTTTGTTTTATGACATTTCAACATAATTTGGTTAATCAATCCTAAATCCATCCTTAGAGAAGAACATTAGTATTATTATTAAACCATTGCTGGAGGGGATCAGGGGTCTCATACCTTTCCCAAGTGTATTATATCCTAAAATCAACGTAATAGAAATATGACAACATTTTCATTTGAATATTTTGATATTGCTATTAATTTTGACTTAATAAAAACAGAATAGAAAATCACGATTCAGATTCTACGTGGCCGATCCTCATATGACCCAATATCAACTTTCTTGTTGAATTCAACTGGATAAATATTTCTACTCAATGTAATCATTAGATCACGGGATCTACGTGATTGACATACTAAGATACGTGATTCAAATTGGCGCCAAATTTCAAAGTAAATATTCACATCTCTCTCTCTCTCTCTCTCTCTCTCTCTCTCTCTCTCTCTCTCTCTCTCTCTCTCTCTCTCTCTCTCTCTTCTATCTATCTATCTCCTGTCTGTCTGCCTGGTCTCTCTCTTCTCTATCTCTGTTTGTCTGTCTGTCTGTCTGTCTGTCTGTCTCTCTCTCTCTCTCTCTCTCTATATATATATATATATATATATATATATATATAGGCAGACAGACACACATATACGCATATACATAAATATATGGGAACGGCATAAGGATTGGTTATGAGTGTGTGTATATATATATATGTGTGTGTGTGTGTGTGTGTGTGTGTGCGTGTGTGTGTGTGTGTATGTAATATATATATATATATATATATATATATATATATATGATCTCAGGTGCTTTGGCATTGCCCCTTCCAGCTGGAAAATTTGGCTCAGGGCCGCCCTCAGTGGCGGCAGTATCTCCATAGAGGACTGTACATGTCAGAAGTCACCCTGACACAACACCATGAAGCTAAGAGATTCAGAAGAAAGCAGCGGCAACAAAGCACCGGCACATCAACATCTTCAGGGACAGCCTTCAAATGCGAAATCTGTGGTTGAGAATGTTTTTTAAACATGGACTTCACAGTCACAGGAGGCGCTGTAACTTCAGGGGCACATAAACACTTTATTATAGTCTTCCGAGACTGAAATGCCAATGAATATATATTCTATAATTTTATTGATCTAATTCTTTAATTTATACTTCATTGTTATATATATATATATATATATATATATATATATATATATATATATATACGAGAGAGTTTTATCATTTGCTTGGATCATTGTGCATATCAATATTTGGAGGTTGATTTTGAAGGCTATCACAATGCAGGTGTAAAGAATAAGGTAACAATGGTGTTGTGTGTTAACCTGTATTTTATTCTTGAATTTTCGAGATAAAATCTCTTTTTCAGAAGATCTCTGGAACTGAAGTCGTCTCGTTATGGCATTTCTAGTTAAATTAATTTTTTTTTTAATGATGGTATTTTTATAACTGTATTCTCGTGTTGCATGTTTACGTGAATGCATTTTTTTGTTTTATATATATATATATATATATATATATATATATATATTATATATAGAAAAAATTTTTCTGAAAACATTATACATTTTGCGGACCTTCTTTTTTATAAAATATTGAATTTTCTCCAGTTGGAACCAAAACAACATATATATATATATATATATATATATATATATATATATATATATATATATATATATATATATATATAATCATTTACGATATTAGTTGAATATACTAATTAAACCGAGAAATTGATACGGTTCAACACCGATAAAAATTGCTTAAATTCATGAAAAGGTTTTCTTTGAGTAAGATAGCAACTTAGTTGTCTAAGGATTGTCTTATTGGATCAGTGGCCACCGCCATAAAGTCTCGGTTCCTGAATTAGTTTTCAACCTTCGATAATCGTCTCTTATTAGAATGTTTGACTCAATAAAGGAAAAACCTATACTTCAATGAAGCAAACCCATGTGTGTAACCAGTGCAATTATAACACGAGTTTGTATATATATATATATATATATATATATATATATATATAATATATATATATATATAATACACGATGAGCCTAATTTTCAATGAATATATCATATCTGAATATATTGTGTTTTACACACACACACACACACACACACACATATATATATAATATATATATATATATATATATATATATATATAAATAAATGATAATGATGCTATATATTATAGACATTTAACACAGATACACACGCACATATATACAAAATCTTGAAAATTAGACTCATCAAAAATACCAACAAAGCAGCATAGATGGACTCCACAACGACACAGCAACTACCTACCGATTCGTTAACTTCTAGGCCATCGACAGCTAACGTTAAGGAGTGATGTTTTAATTATTAAATACATACATTTGTATGAGAGAGCTCTGCCTATATATATATATATATATATATATATATATATATAGTAAAGTCGGTGGCGTAATGTCGGTATAAGCCAATCAGCGAGGAGTAAATTCCCTTTTCACTAGCGCTAGACAAAGAAGATTATTTTATCCCCGGAGGTAGAGCGCCACACCTACCATCAGCTCTTCCCTTTAACGCACAGATCCCTGTGCAACTCATACGCTGAGTGTGGCGAGGGCCAGTATCGAACCAGAAACCTTTTGATTCCTAGCCGAACGCTCTACAAACTATCGACTACTGAAGGGTTTTTTCGTATGCTTGTCATTTTGGTACCACAATTCACCGTTAAAATCATTTCTAGAGAGAAAATAATTCGGGGACTTTGTAGCGTTAGCCTATATGTAGGTTGATATATCCTCGTGTGGATATACAAGCAGAAACAAATCTCAATTAATTAGAAGAATATTCTATTATCTGTGTGAACTTAAACTTAATGAATACAATAATTACGTGAGTAACAAGAGAAAGCATATACAGAGTTGCATGTAAAAAAGACATAATATGAAAGGAAGTGTTTTTACTGTGAGTTACAGAATCATTAATATGCATAGTTAATAGAGAATACAAACATTTAATGATGAATGCCCTTGTGTAGAGTACGTAGATGTAAGAGAAATAGATGTTTAGAATAAATACTTACAGTGATTAATACTTAAGCAAGGCTATCGTGTATCATGCAACACGAGTTCGCTGGGGACACAAATTCCCTGTCCGTGGACAGAAACGCAATACGTGTGCGTGATAACTTGATCGTGGAGGCAGTACTGTCTGCAGGCGTTTAGTAACTCAGTTTCTTGTTTGTGATTATTGAACTTTCCCTATCATTGATATCGAGCATTCATTATTTATAAATATAACAAAGCCACATTTCACGTCAACTTAGGCTCAGGCTAGACGAGCAGTGAAGAGGCCACCTCCGATCTGATTGTCATGACCCTATTTCCTTTGTGCCAATCTTCTAACCCTTTTTATTTAGCTGTCCATCGTATCTGATTATTACACCATGCGAATCTGTTTTCTCTGTTTTATTCGATCTCTGGTTACATCTTGCCAACTGTCTATGTTGGTGTTCGCTTAGAGTCGTATTGTCGATGGTGTATTTTTAGAACTTTTTGATATTATGGCGCTCCTTTTATGGTCTATTGGTGTTGGGTCTGTTGAGTATTGTCCACATATTCCACGACGCAAGTTTAAGATCTTTGTAAGTTTGGACCTAAATATTCTCCTCCACCGCGAGTCTGCTGAGCTGGCAAGAAGGGTTAAGGACAAGATCAGCATGTAGCAAGATGGGGATATTATCCTGACTTTTGTGAGTTAGAACTACTATATTAGAAAAGGAGGAAGAAGGAAATAAGTGAGAGAGGTAAAAAATAGTGATGAGCAAAACAGGATGAACGATGGTTTGACCGTAGCGTGACCCCGAATGGAGAATTGAGTGTCAACCGGAAGTCGGGTGTTAACCGGAACCGGAAGTCACGTGGTGACGTGGAACAACGAAGAAAGAGACCGGCCTCTTTTCGATTTGGGACGTCGTAGGGTACGGACCTGACCTTGGGTCCTTTATGGGATCACAGTAATCTAGCAGTGTTCTCTCTTCTTTCTCTCTGCACTTTCCTCCTCTCCGATACAGCCCACGAGACGAGCCTACCCTGGAAATAAAGGCTAGCAGTTGCAACTACATATTTCTCGCGTTGTAATTTTTATCAAGATGACCACCACGTGCAGAATGCCTTTTTAGTACGGTGAAAATATCGCCACCACCGCTGCGTTACTTAATATCGCTTTGGGTATCGTGAATACAACAGATACCACAACGGTACAAGCATCTCAATGGTCGAAGTGACTGGCCGGGACTGTTTCAAGGTGTATACAATTGCTCTCACAGGTTATCACACATCTGGCTTTGTCAGGGTTTGTCATCCCAGATATAATAATGAGCTAGAAAGAATTACGACGTACCCTTTAGAAGCTAAAGAAATTACCTGCCTAAACTGACTTTAACATAATATTTCATAATTCAAATACAAAAATGTTATGAATAACAAATTAGATAATAAAATACGGATAGTATCTATTGAATTATTTACTTCATAACACTATTTCAATTTATAACTTTAAAATTTCAATTAAACATTAAAAACAGATTACTCGTTTGAATAAGAATTAATAATAAAACGGCAACACAAGTAAAAAAAAAAAACAAACACACACACACACAAATGAAACAGACAATAAAGAAATAAAATTATATTGCTAATAATGATTAAAAATAATTAAGATAATTAATTAGATTTGAATGATATATTACAATTTAACTATAAGTTCATACAATAAATATTAAAATCAAATTATTTTAAAAATACTCATTACTTTGAATGTTGATAAAATTATATCAAATTATAACAGTTTATTTTCTTAACGAATTTGATCTTAATTATATTTTACATTTCAAGTTCAGTATAATTACGAATGATAAAATGAAAAATAGAATATTGAATTATTGACTTAATACCCTTTTTGACAATAAGGATGTAACGTTTTTTGTTTTGTTAGATTTTAAAGTGAACATTTATAAACATTAACAACACTGACAGATTTCCCGTGTGAATTTGAATTAATAACTAAATTAACAAATATAAATGAATAACACTATATGTAATGAATTTATAAGGCTAATGATAATTAATGACAATTATGCTTATGAATTCAATTTTAGTGATATATATTAAGATTAAATCTACATTAAAATTATACATTAACTATATGTGCTAAGTGTGTCTGAGGGTCCTAGTTTCCGGTCTTAAAAGTGCATCTAAAGGTGAAGTTCCAATTTCGGAGCCTTTGAGAGTGTGGAGTACCCCTTGATCATCATTACTTCAAGTCACTCATTACTCGGAGTGGTAGTACCTATAAGGGTCCTATCTATGAGTTAAAATGAAAAAAAATGATTGTTAAAATTGATTTAAAAAAGTTGACTACCCATTAAGCATGAATAAAACAAAACGTTTCCGATATAAAATAACCCAACAAGGCTTGACATGCCCTAAAATCTAACCAACAAACCAATCAACTTGGTTCAAAGCCTGTCAATCAAAGTTCGGATGTTTTTTCATGAGTTTACTTACGGTTAGATTTAAAATGCTAACTACACTTCGTTACACAAAGGGTAGGCTATGCCTATTCATTATGTAAAACTACATACGTTTGATAGTGGATTATGTCATCTAGTGCTGGTTGGTGATTCCTTGGTGACGTCATTGTTCCTATTTTGGATCGGCTGAATGAGCAAAGTCTACCCGGCAACTTCTGGATACTTAGAGTGCTTTTTCCTCCGTTGTCCACTAATAAGACGACCTCATCAGAAGCCCCCAGCTTGTTTCTGACCTTGAACAGAAAGGGTATTTCCAATTTCAAGAAGCTGGCTATATTCGAGCTGCTGTGGTTGGCGGCTAGTGCCACCAGTTCGCCATACTGTTTCATTTCCTGTGACAGATTGGAAATTGCCATGTTAATTCTCTCGTCTGAAAGAGAAATGAGAATTTTAAATAAGAATCGTGGGGATAACCTCAAGGAAAATATATCTTCCTGTGTATTTTATATCGTCTCTCGATTAAGTATTAAACCGAATACAACGTAAATGCGATGGAAATAATTGCTATACTGTAGAAATCGACACTTGAGGAAATAAACTTGTATAAAAGAAATTCTATCGTCTAAATGTTTGTGTCGTTCGCGAAGGAAAGACGAGAGAAAATAATAGTAATTTGTACAAAAATTACATCAGTTCACTGAGTAATAATATTGCATTTCGCAATACAGAAACATTGAAAATTGTGTTATTACTTGTAATAAAAGATGAACAAGATTGCGTTAATTGCTTTACTCAAAACTCTATCCAATATAACTTAACTGTGGTCCGGTTAATGTAAAGGGAAGACAACTATGTTTGACTTCATCACATCATCATCATCATCATTATCATCAGATCGCGCTGAAAGTACGGATTTCCATGACTATCCCTCCACCTCACCCTATCGGTCATCACACATATCAGGTCTTCCGAACGGCATCCAGTATCCATACAGAACTGATTGATACATATCTTTTCTAGTCGGTCTACACTGATGTGTCCATCTTTAGGTATCTACTGGAGAAACATCACTTATGTGTTCGTCGTTGCTTCTCTAGTAGTATTCAGCATTTCTTGGTCGTCTTACTCGGGCGGTTTGTGTGATAGGAGGTAAGTGGCCGAATACCTTCTTTTTTGCAGGGTGCTTGTTCCAAGATTTGATCAAGACAACATGTAGTATACTTATGTAGTTTCTATGTGGCTTATTAGAAATTTATACAAAAGGCTCCAAAATTAAAACTTAAATAATTACTTGATTATGAATAAAGGACAAACTTTTAATGTTTCCATTAAAAAAATTTAAACACACACACAACAAACAAACAAGAAAAAAACTAAAACACCCAAAAACTGCGCAAAAGTATGAAATCACAATGTAAACGGCAATCAATGCTAAAAAAAACAAAACAAAATGAGTGATTGAAATTGATAGGATTTGAAAATGGCTGCAGACTTTAGCAGAGTATAATTGTCCATCATTTAATTCCCATTGTTCAGAATAGAACTCAACGAGCGGGAAATTTAAAATGAAAAAAAAATTTGAATTTTTCTGATATCATAAAATAAATTGATTCGTTCTATGGTCGTCTAAGTTTAAACATCAGAAATACACACACCACACCTATATATATATATATATATATATATATATATATATATATATATATATATATATATGTGTGTGTGTGTGTGTGTGTGTGTGTGTGTGTAAAAACACACACAGGCACACACACGCACACACACACACACACACACACACACACATATATATATATATATATATATATAATATATATATATATATATATCACTCTGTCAACTGGGCATTAAGTACTTTCATTTTCTACCTCTAACAATCATATGTTATATTATGCTTATATATATATATATATATATATATATATATATATTTCATTGGTTGCCCCATACTTGTGAAAGGCTGGCGTAAATACGGGTGACACATCCTGATGTAATATTTAGCAAACTAGTTTTGCACATCCATCATCTACCAGATTCTCTCTGGATATCCCAACTTGCGAATTAATGTCCCGTGGCGAAAGGATTGGTAAATATCCAGATGATTAAATAAAACTTTTGGTGGTTGTGAATGTTTCCTCTTATTTATTAAAACTAGAAACCAAATAAACAGTAGAAACCATTTATTCGAATTCATCATCATCATCATCATCATCATCATCATCATCATCATCATCATGTCTCGCCAGTAGCACGGATATACATGACAATCTCTCGCCAACCACCCTATCATTCATTGTCTCCAGGGGTCCTCCACATAGCATGCAGTATCCGCACAGAGCTGGTCTATGTAGGTATGAACGACCCACACTGGCCTGTCCATGTGCTGCTTTCCATTGGAGGATATCTTTTATGAGTTCATCCTTACTTCTCTAGCAGTGTCTAGCATGTTTTTTCCGTCTTATTCGGATGGTTTGTGTGATAGGGGACAGGTGGTCGTATAGCTACTTTTTGTGGGGTGTTGTTTCCACGATTTTTTCAAGATCGCACGCAGCTGTCTTTTGCAGCCCCATCTAGCCTATTCTCCAGGTGCCTTGTCAAGGTCCAAGTGGTGCAGCCATAGAGTAGTACTAATCAATACACATAAAAGAAATAACACGGATTTGTAAGTCTTTGTATGTTTATTTATATCGAAAATAATAAGTGGATAGAATTGTGAGCGTAATGGACATACTGGACATACTAAAAATGTACGGAGGAATTGGCAATGACCTTGTTGAGATCAGTTGTGTTGGTATCCTTCGGTCTGCGAAAGACGATAGCGTATTTTTTTTTTTTACTACGTAGCCTGGGTGGGTGGTTTTGGAGGATGTGCTGTCTGCAAGCAGCAGATTCTCCCTCTCCGCTGTGGTCCTAAAGAAAGGATAAGAACCTATGCAGTTTGACAATGGCAGTGTCGCAGGAGTTGCTGTGTAGCATTGAAATTCAGCGTTACTCCACCTTAGGGACTCCGGCTCCGGATTTGTTTTCGGGACTTACTCCCCATAATATAAGTTATATAG
>CM042146.1:1408115-1420615 GCA_023376005.1 Doryteuthis pealeii | reverse complement strand
TGAAATCAATTAAAATTATAATTAAAATACGTGTAATTATTTTATATGCATTCTCATTAAATTTTCTGAGTATTTCTAATTTAATATATTTCATTACATTAAACATTTAATACTAATGTCCGGAGGGTGCATATTCTTGTTAGTATTGTTTTTTATATTTATGAGAAAATAGTGTTCGATATCATTGGTAGAGCGAAGACAAAATCAATGTACTTGATAACTATCAGTTTCTCGCCTTAGGAACTTTCAAACCATATGTTTGAAAATTGTATAGGTCAGAAATTAATAATGTGACATGACCCCTCTCACCGGAAGAAGCGAATATCTCATCGAAAAAGGATTAAAAACGACAATACATGAATTAAGGATTTTATATTTTTTCCATTACCAGCAGACCAACATAGCTAGATAGATATGAATCAACTTAGATAGATAAATAGATAAAGAGATCTGTGCAAACTTAGTAGCGAGATATATATGTGTAGACTGAGATAGATAGATAGATAGATAGATAGATATGCACAGATTGAGTCGATAGATAAATAGATAGATATGTGCAGGCAGAGATAGATACATATATATACAGAATGTGAATAAAAGAAGCTAATACAGTGAAACAGATTGATCAGTAAGATTTGTGTGTGTGTGTGCGTGTGTCAACAGATTTAAAAGGTAATGAAGATCATTCAACAGTATATTTTCTATTTTTCTATTCTTTCTTGTCCAATTAAAAAAAATGTGATAAAGTAATAGAAAATAATGCTCAGTCAGTAGAGCGTCCGGCTAGGAACCACGAGGTTACTGGTTCGATACCGGCTCACCAACTTAGCGTATGAGTATCACAGGGATCTGTGCGGTCAAGTAAGGAGCTAATGGTTACATTATATTTTGTATCACTGTTTTATGGAAGTAGTAAAGTTTTCATTTCCTTTTTTTTAAATACAATTTCAACCAAAATCTGAAGTCCACCAATCCTTTCTTAACAACAAACTAGGAAAACTGCGATCGATACTATCACAAGCTGTCACTAAGTGGTCACTCATCATAACATAACTGCTCTTTTCTTTAAAAACGAGACACCACGAAACATAAAGATCAGTTTCTAACCTGAAGAGGGCAAATCGACATGCCGAAAGTGCTCGTAGAGACATCCTTTGCTGGTTTGCTACACCAGTTCCACCATGAACACCAAAGATGGCAGATATACCATGAACAAAATATATATATACATATATATATATATTATATATATATATATATATATATGTGTGTGTGTGTGTGTGTGTGTGTGTATCTTGTGATTATAGTTTATTTAGTGCGTGACACTTTTTGAGTTTAATCCTGATTTGACCACTGGAGAGAGTTGGTTTCATGCCTTTACAACGCATTAAACAAAGTGAAAAAAATACTCTACCTTGAATCCGGTGAGTTGATTCTTTTTATAGAGAAAGGCAATTTTCTTTTTCAATGATTATCAACTGAATACTACAAGAACATGTAGTATATGTGCTTTCTTTGGTAGGCGTGTTCTCTTTTTCGAGCATTGCTATGGAGATTTCAACATTGGAGGGGCACTTCCTCATTGCATTGTACAAATATGGTCGAAATTCCCATGCTTTGTGACACCTGTCCCCAGGGACTGGCTAATCTTTATGTTTATTCTGCTGGTCTATTTCTTTTTTACCTAATGCTAGATCAGGTTGATTGTTTTGCGTGGGAGGCGGAACGATCATCAGCTCCCCACTTTACCACACAGATCCAAGCTGTGATGTTACAGAACACCAGAAGCATAGTTTGTTTTGTGTCGTGGGTAAAAGCGGCCAATTGCTCACACACAAAGGAAAGTAGAAGATATGTAATAATAACGAATAAATACTATAATAATTTAGAAGACCTAGAAATGTTTGTAAAGCTAGTTGTGGAGGCAGATTTTTTGCAAATCCCACTCGTTTTCTTGCGGCGTCAGTTTAAAAAAAAAAGAAGAAAGAAAAAAAAGAAAATACATATTTCTTTTTCGGGTGTACCCACTTCTTTCTGCTAAAATTTAATTTTAGCCTCGTACTTTATTGTAAATTCGAATGCTCGTCACTAATTTGTGTCGTGGGTAAAGGCGGCCAATTGCTCACACATAAAGAGAAAGGAGGAGATATGTTATAAGAGTGAATAAAAGGCAAAGTCAAATACTTGGTAATTGTATATTTATTTGATCAGGAATTCATATACATAGTAAATCCCCGCTTATCTGTCCGACAGCTAATTTATAAGATAGATGCAACCATTTTTTACGGTCTAGAGGTGGGGGGGCGTAATCCTACGTTTTAAAAAGTTTAAAAGGAATAATGGCCATTTTCTATACTTTTACAACATAAACAATCTGGAAACAAATTCATCATGTTCTTTCATTAATATTTTGTAATTTCTTCAATTTTAATTGAAATTAGCAGTAACATATTTAAACTGGATTATCATAGCAATTATTCTTTTTACATATGTAACTAATTGTAATAGCTCTTTAGTAAACATATCAAACATAATATTAAATTATCATACTGAGGTATACCCACTGGTCCTGCTAATGTAACCATAATGCTAGAGTGGATTCTTTCTTAATATCTGCTAGATTAGGTAAACCGAATCTTTAACTTTTTATTTAACCATATAAAGTAGAATGGGACGATAGGAGAAAAGGTACATACAGTATAGAAATCAAAATTGTTACACTTTTCCCTTTTCTGTTGTTTGCTACACAGAAATATTGGTTGTCTTTTATTACCTTCCCACTCATCCCAAATACTTGTTTATGAATGTGCAGAAAAGCAGACAATATTTCCTTAAGTTTTCCCTTTTCGAATGACTAAGTTTTCAGGTTGAACACTAAGGTTATAATAATTCTCCTTCTATGTTAGCATTGATACATTTGGCTATTGTTGACGTGGCTTCCTACATCACGTGTCTGTTGGTCATGTGATAATTCAGTCTTTTCAAATTGTCTTTTTCCGACACCTTTCTTTGAATGGTTAACATCTTTCTGATTTCAGTCTTCGATCGTTAACAAACAAATGACATATTTACCTCAGCTCTCTTCCTAGAGCAGAATTGTATTGCACGTCACAGAATAAATTTGGAAGACCTGTAAGTCTTTATTAGCACCTTTTTGTTATTACGCTGTTTCGTTCAGGAAATAAATATTGTGCATTTCATTGATTGAGACACGTGTGTTATTTTACGGCTCTTATTTCAGAATAGAGTGATGACGTGTTGATAGTAAAATAAATTGAATAAACTAGCAAAATAAAAAGACACCCTCCAGGCGATGTAAAAATAATTTTTTGAAAGATATTGTCTGAGGGGATGGGAGCTGAAAATTCAATGTCATAGAGTGTGTACCATAAGTATGTAAAATCGTCAAATTTATTAAAGGAATTAAATAAAAAAAGAAAGAAAGACAATTTGAAATGGAAACAGTTCCGATATCTTTAAATATTATATTAGAATAAAACAATCTATATATAAATATGAGTATATATAAAAAGATATGAAAACACCACAAAAAGCTGTTAAAGTGAAAACATTTTATAACTTAGCTGATATTGAACAATGTTTTCACTTTAACAGCTTTTTGTGGTGTTTTCATATCTTTTTATATATACTCATACCGTCGGATTCATTTCCTTTCTTTTAACTTATATATAAATATATAACGCCGGGCATCTATTTATTGAAACAATGAGGATTGCCTAACGTTGCATGCTCACATTTTGGGTATATTTATTCTATGTTATGACGTTGGATTATATGTTAGGTAATGTGAGCAGTTTTTGTAACAGACAAAAACCGGAAGCGAATCTCCATTATTAATAGAGATATATAATTAAATAGATTGACCAGCAAAAGACTCTCACAGTCTCCTTATTCTCTGTGATAAATTTATTTTTCCTCAAATAAACAAAAGCACTGATGAATATCTACTAAAACAGATTGAAACACTGCAGCGTTGGCGAAATAAACATCACTCACTTTATGAACCTCTGTTTTTTTCAAATGTTTCACTAAAATTAATTGTATACTTATCACTGGACTGGAAACTGCATTGGAGAGTCTCAAATCTTTGTCAATGGACTGCTGTTCAGTTGACTGGCAATTCTATGATATTCTTTTTTGTTTCATAGTGAAATGAATTTATTAATCAGGAGACGTGATAAAGAGCAGAAGATGTCATCATCATCATCATCATCATCATCATCATCATGTCGTGCATGCAGCACGGATATCCATGACAATCTCTCGCCAACCTTCCCTATCATTCATTGCATCTGGGAGGTCCTCTGTGGAGCTACCAGCATCTTCGCATAGCTGGTCAATGTAGGTCCTTGCTGGGCGCCCACACTTGCATGTCATGTGTTGGCTTCCACATGAGAACGTCGCTTATGAGCTCGTCCTTGCTTCTCCAGCAGTGTCCTGCATGCCTTTTTCCGTCTCACTCAGATAGTTTGTGAGATGTTGGGGGGCAAGTGACCGTACAGCTGCTTCCTCGTGGTTGCTGTTTCCACGACTTGTTCAAGACTGCCGAAGCATTCTTGTGCAGCTCCCATCTAGCTTATTCTAAAGACGCTTCGTTGTGAAAATGTTTAATGCCAAGAGGGAATAGAAACGACTTTCTCTTAGTTGGAAGTTGATCATTTTACTTTGGCAGTTTATATGGATTTATTTATCGATCGCTGAATTTACAAGATTCGATACTTGTGACGACATCTTTGGTGCCTCTATTTTACAAGATTCGATGCATGTCGGAATTTAGGTGTCTGAAATGTGTCCGAAAGTTAGCGGGGTGAGTTTATAGTAGAGAAAGAGAGATAGAGATAGAGATAGAGATCAATAGACAGATAGATAGACAGATAGATAGGTAAAGGGATATATATATATATAGTGAGTGGAACAGTGTGTGAGATTTTTTTAGTTTTTCTCTGTGTGTGTCTGTGTGTGTTTATGTTTCAGATATAATCTCCTCTTTGACCAAATCTCTTGGTTTATGAATGAATAACGGCGAATTGGTACGGCGAATCGAGTTCAAATTCTGGACGTGGTTGTTTGCATTTCACTTTGTGCAAATACACTTGGGAAAATGGTATGAATCCAACAATTCTCTCTCTATGGGTAAATAGTAGGGTAGACTTGGCTCTTTAATCTTTCGTATGGAACCGGTCTAGGAGAGCAAATCCCAAAGAATTCAAACCTGTTTAATCTCTGCATAAAACATTGATTTTGTGTCACATCTTACTCGTTCGGAGGGGTTCGGTAAATAGATATGTATTTGAATAATCCAGCACCCTTTTTTTATACCGTGTTATTCTATTCATGTGATTAATACACGCACCCAGAAGATCATTCATATCTAAAATATCGTGGATTTAAAATATTGAGCTTCAATATTATTTTTAAATATAAACCTGCTTGTTTATAAAGGTTACCAATTAACAGGTGGTTTTGGCATAACTTTATTTAGTACAGACTCACAAATAACACTTATTACATTATATGTCAGCCTTGAAAATCAGGAATCGAAATCCTTAGCTTTAATTCAAATCATTGATGTCAGTGTGAAATTCCGATTCAATTTCCTATGACGATAACCATTACACTAAGCATGTCTCCAATATCCAGAGTAAGTTAAAGAGTTTAAGAAACCATTCATTCCAAATGTCAACTATTTTGATGTAAATCCAATGAGAGCTGTTATAATTTGGTTCTTGAGCTTTAAGGAACAGGAAGTACCAGTTTCTGCAATTGTACATGGAAAACGGAAGTATTGACCCGCCATTTTTGTCAAGAAAAAGGTGGTAGGACTCTCTCTCTCTCTCTCTCTCTCTCTCTCTCTTATATATATATATATATATATATATATATATATATATATATATATATAACTGTCTGTAGTCTTTTTATATTTTTTTTACTGCTGGGTATATAATGGGAGGAGGGCGTTGCTAGGAGTATTATATATCTGTCCATCTTCCATTGGATTGCATTCCTTCGCCTCCTCCTCTGGTTGATATGGACTTCCTTAATTCTGTGCACCATCCTCTTCGTTTAAATGATGAACACAAGATTTGATTTATTTTTCTCAGACGTCTTTATTACCCGAAAGAAGATGGTTTACTGGGGAACAGACGACCATCACGTCTGGCCTTTTCAACTAACTGCCAAATTCTAACTCAGTCCCCTTCACACGCTTTTCCTTTAGCCAATGAGAAAAAAGCGGCTAGGCCAGTGAAAGGTGAACTGTTTGTCAATCTCTTATATTACGGTTATGCTATGATGGTAACTTTTCATTTCCAATACGGTCATTTAAATGTTACTACACTACAGCCAAAATTCGTAGGCAACCCACAAATTATGTAACATTGTGTCGAATTTATTAATTACGTTCTCGATAATTGTTTTTATGGCATATAAACTTTCAGAGTCATTTAATGCCGAATCAAGTCATTTTTAATAAACAAACTACTCAGGTTATGATAATTTACCACGAACACATGAACTCTTCCTTTTATAAATAGCAGTAGTTTCTACACTTAAGCGAGAGTTAGTATTTCAGCAGACAGCCGATAAGACAGCCTCTCGTGTCACCGACTCTTGGTATATGTCTTACTACTGTTCTTTGTTAAAATATTTGGTTAACTCATTTCCTGTCTTTGTGTCTTTATTCTGGGCCCCTAACCAGGCTACAACACATATAGTAACTGCCGTTGCTTCAGTGATCCCCCAACTAAGTATCGAACAAACTCATTGCTGTAGCTTCGGTCATCTAGTGGAGACCTGTCCTTTAAATGTGACTTGACCGTAATTTATCTTTCTCAACACAGCATTCATATTCTATCTAAGCATAGTGCTATGTACCTCTTTCTCGTCGGATACATAACCAGAGTTCTTATTTGATAGAGAGAGGAGAGAGAGAGGGTGTGTGTGTGTGGTGTGTGGTGTGTGTGTGTGTGTGTGTCTGAGAGAGAGAGAGAGAGAGAGAGAGAGAAGAGTATCAGAGAGATATTTAGTCGATGCATAACTTACTGCTACTTTGGCCATTGGTGATGTGTAGTCTTCTTTCAATTCGCCATGTTGGATTCCATCTCTTCTCTTTTACTTCGGCGTGATGTCTACGTCTGGTCCTTCTTTTTATTTCTTGTTGGTTTATTTTCTATTAAGGCATGCTCAATCAATCACAACGCCCATTGTTTTTTTAACTTTTTTTTTCTTACTAATTAACATCGCGCACGGAGTTGAGTCCAGCCACCCAGGACACGTCTATTCTGGGTTACATCTCGGCTGTAACTAAGGATCTAACTAGTTCTCACGCGATTTGCGGTTTCCCCGCCTCTGGGGTCAAAGTTTCCCAACGGTCTGTAACTTTCCATTTGGGCTCTTTGTATTCCCTCTATACGGTGTTGTCAATAACCTATGCTACCACGTAGATAATACAACAATAGTTTTGTGCAACTACTTCAACTGGTCCCCAGGCTGTAAATTTTTAGTGTTCATCACATGAAAACGTACTTTTATTTATGGCAACAAGATGTTCGACTCTCAACAAAGCAGCGTCTATGCTGCTCTTGATAGGAACTAATTAGTAAATCTTGTCCGTCTGTTCGTGTAAAATTAGGTTGAATTACGTGAAAGCTTTATGGTGGGAAATCTATTAAAAAATATTGGAACAGCGTATATTCGACGTGGTTTGCCAAAAAAAAACGACTTTTTTTTACGACACACCCATTAAATCTGTCTGTGTGTCTCCGCGCACGTTTATGTGTGTCTGACTTTTCCTGTGGCTCAGATAACACGAATGAATAAGAATTATGACAGGAAATTTTGCGAGTCCATCTTCATGAATATTTTTCTTCGTGTAAGATGCGGGTGGCGCTTGCTCGGGTGTGTTTGCTCATCTTTTATGCATGTGTGTATCTATGTGTGTCTGTGTGTGTGTGGGGGGGGGTGGTGTCTTCGTGTGTGCGTAATTATCTGTGGTTGTATGTAATCATATATAGAGAGTTACACACGAAGAAGTACACACTTGTGTCCATTTTAAGTAGTCGCGTTTGCGCATGCGTGTGAGTGTCGATTGAAAAAAAAAGAAGGAAGAAGGAAAAAGAAGCTCTGCCTCCAACACTATTGATATAAAAATTCTTACGCCTAGCCACAATAACAATCTTGCCAAGTCTGAAAAGGAACAGACCGAATGTTACAAAGTGATTGATCAGCAACCGAAGAATAACAGAGTAATGCAGTTTTTTTTTTTGTTTTTTTTTTTGGGGGGGGGGGAAGGTGGTAAGGTGTGGAAGGTGGGTCAGTTGTTTTATAGCATTGTTTGCTTTTATTTAGTAGATGGATATTTGTCTTTTTTCCTTTCTCTCCCTTTCCTTTCCCTTCCCTTCCCGTTCATACTCTTTCTTTTTTTTTTCTTTCTTTCTTTCTTTCTTTCTTAGCCAGGTTCTGGCATGTGCGCAAAAGCGTCTCATATTCACGAGCGCGCCATGTTTTTGTGCTCGAAAAATTTCGGCGTCGTTTTTATTCACCTTCTCCTTCTCTGTCCCATTTCCTTTATTCACACGCTCTCTCTCTCTCTCTCTCTCTCTCTCTCTCTCTCTCTCTCTCTCTCTCTCTCTCTCTCTCTCTCCCAAATATTTCTTCTTGATTTTTATTAATTTATATATATTTTTTCTTTATTTTCATATATGATTGTATTCTTCATTGTGTGTTCTTTTCTCATCTAGACATCAATGGACGAATGTAAATGGCAGGCCTCATATCGGATGTTATTTAGCACATAACTGCCAAGAAACAGCGTTAACTATCTCATTCTATTCCTATCTATCTATCTATCTATCTATCTCTATATTCATTACCTATCTATCTGTATCAATATATTCACATATCTATCCTTATATTTACAAATCTATCTATCTCCTTCTATTCCCTATATATATATATATATATATATATATATATATATATATATATATATATGGGGAGAAATGTGAGGAGGTTAATCCGACAATATGTGGAGAAAAGTAGACAAACACGGAAAAAATCCACTACCCATCCCCCCAGCCACCCCTGCTCCCACTGACAATCTACTGTTTTTCACCATTCTGAAAATGTCCTTCATTGAAGCTAGAACTGGGCTTCTGGTCCTGATGATCGTCTAAATGGCCGAAACGTTGCATCGTCGACAATAAACATCCAGTTTCCATAACATCCCGTGTTTTTCTACTTTTCTACACACACACACACACACATATATATATATATATATATCATATATATCATTATGTTATATATATATATATATATATATATATATATATATATATATATATATATATATATATATATTAAGTATAAGGAAATGAATCCGACGGTATAAGTATAGATAAAAAGATATGAAAACACACAATGCTGTTAAAATGAAAATATTTATATCATATTTATAGCTAATATTGAACAATATTTCGATTTATAAAAATCATCTTCAGAGCTTGTTTTTTTTTACTCCGGACTCATCGAGAGAGAAGCAGAAAATAATTTAAATTCAAACCGGAAACAATGATGAATTCAAATTATTTAATTATAAGTATTTTATATATATATATATATATATATATATATATATATATATACATGCGTGTGTGTGTGTGTGTGCGTGTCTCATACACACACTACACACACACACACACTACACATACATATACACACACACACACTACACATACACACACACACGCACACACATTATATAATGTATTACTGTGTACATATTTTTCTTTTTTACCCACCTCTCTCTATCTCTCTTAAAATCGGCAATATCCTCATGGTATATTTACTTATCTACGTAATCAATTACGTATCAGTGTCTATAGATATAAAAAGTAAGGTGAGTGGATACCAACTTTCGAGTTTCCCACCGGGGATTAAAGTCTACCTTAGATTCCGGCTCGAACTCATTATTACACTTGCTGATTTTTCAAGCAAGTTCGATAACTTCTCACTTGGAAAATCTTTACGATAAACTTTTTCCAATTCATTTAATAAGAAATGTGATTCATGCATAACAAAACCTAAAGGAATTAACAAAATCACGTAGCCTCATTACTGTGTGAAGTCGGTGTTTATCCCACATTGGTGTCAATGTTTAGGGTTCGAGTCTAGTTAAAGACTGGCTATCATATGCTGATTTTCATAGGAAGCAAATCGTTCCTATTTGGAATTTCTAAATAACACACTTTACTTACATATGCAATCTTTATTTACATATGCAATCTTCACTGTGAAATAGATGTTAGCAAGCTAAATTCTTAGACTCTAATTCTAAAGACTTTAATCTATTCATCTATCAATCTATGACAGTCTGTTTATATCTATCTTTATATCTATATATACCATTATATTCACTAGAAAATATATGCATCCTCCGGGTGCAATTATTTAAGTTTTAATATAATGAAATATTATATTAAGTAAGAAAGGCTAATGAAACAAAATGAAAATGCAGATTAAAAAATTGAAACAGAGGAGGTTTAGTCGAGATATAGAACAACTGAAACTTAGTCTTCCATCACTCTCGTCTTTCATTGCTAAATTTTCCTAATTTAACTATTGAGTTAAAATAGAAAGTAAAGAATAAAATTATAGTTATTTCTTCTTGTTAATGGATTTCTTTTGAGGTTTTTCCTGAGATTTTTGCTTATATTCATTAAAATAAAACCAAACAATTAGAAATCCATAATACCGAGAACATATTTATTACAATCAAATTTTAGATATCAATATGCAAATTAGCCCTCGGGTTTACACTGTAAAATTCTATTCGGTTGTATTTATAAATACAATTGCATATTATTAGTATGTAGATATGGTCAACATTTTGGGTTTAATGTCTGCATTTATTTATGTAATCCATCGTCTAGTTGTTTCTCCAATCAGATATTCAGCATTTTTATATATGGTTAAACAAGATCAAATGATTTAGTTGACTGTTATGACCTGTTTAAGGGTCAATAAATAATAACACAACACGGCTATAAAATATAGGGAACAGATTGTATTCAGCAATATATATCAACGTACAATGGGAGGGTTTCCTTGTTACAGCTTACACGAAGAACAGTATCTGGTACTACTGGTATTTACATGTGTCCCACTTTCACATGATATGGCACAAGGCCGTTTTGAGTGGGCACCACCCACAAGCCGAGACTCATGGGGTGGTAGGTAGAAAAATTGCGTCGATCCCAACCCTGCCCCTTTAAGTGCAATGAGGCAGGTATCTGGGATCAACACTATTAATTTAGCATCCCACCCGTCCCGAAGGACGAGTAGCTGGGACTACTGGTATTTACATGTGTCCCACTTACACACGATATGGCACAAGGCCGCTTTATGTGGGCACCACCCACAAGCCGAGACTCATGGGGTGGTAGGTAGAAAAATTGCATCGATCCCAGTCCTGTCCCTTTAAGTGCAATGAGGCAGGCATCCGGGATCGACGCCATTAATTTAGCATCCCATCTGTCCAGAGGCCAAAGCTCACTGGACCACCCGTCCCAAAGGACGAGTAGCTGGGACTACTCGACTGAGTAGCTTTACTCTGTTAAATATATACTTTAAATATATACAATTATACAGATATTAATCATTAAGGTTTAAATAAAAATAAAATCATGGAGAATGTGACGTAAATAACATGGCAAATTGTGACTTGAGTAGTGATATAGTTTCGGTTACACACAGAAAAACACACAATCTCTATTATAATAACCCATATATATATCAAACCAAACTTGTTCATATCTATCTATCTATCTATCTATCATATATATATATATATATATATATATATATATATATATATATATATATATATAGAGAGAGAGAGAGAGAGAGAGAGAGAGATTTATACATATATATATATATATATGTGTGTGTGTGTGTGTGTGTGTGTGTCTATTCCATTATGTTCATATCTATCTATCGAACCAAATCTATTCATATCTATCAATCTATCTATTTATCTATCTGCAATGGCACGAACTTTGAGAAAATTACATAGTATTTCCTTTAACAGAAGTAACATTCTTGGATAAATTTAGGATGTTTCCTGTCAGTAGAAGAAACAGTCCAGATTTATTTCATCATTGTGGGCAATTTTCTGGTCGTGATTCTATTTTTGGGATTCTTGGAATCGTTGTCAATGAAATATCTAAATATCTAAGAATTTTTGAAGCAAAATCGTCTTTTATTTAAAGGAGGTGGTCAACACTTTCTTCCTTTAACTGAATTCATCAACCTTAAAATAAATAGTCAGGATCTTAACCATATATGATTACATTCTAAAAACAAAGAAAGTCTCCTCCGAAACCACAAAAAAATTTGAACTTATAAATTAAAATAACAATAAAAACAAGCACATAAGCTGGAACACTTTTTTGGTTGAATTCATTAATCTTAACGGC
>CM042146.1:1364516-1408015 GCA_023376005.1 Doryteuthis pealeii | reverse complement strand
TATGCGTGTTGGTTGATAGTCTTTGTTTGACGTATCCCAGTTTTTATCATGAACAAACATGATGTGTAGTATAAAGATTTGACATAATGTAAAGACTCATATATCAAGTCCTTTTGTGTAAATGGATTTCTGTTTAGTTGTTGCTAGAAAGTCCACCCCCCCGGTCAGCGACTATATCGTGTTTGTTTCTTGTGGTCTGACAATTTGGGGGAGATGCTACTTTTTTCCTGGATGTTTACTTCTATCGAAAATAGATTGATAGCACTCTTAGAATTAGATGAGGAGGTAATAACACTTTCTTGGTAAAAAGGTAATGGATGGTAGAGTCCATTGGAAATATGGCATGTTTTAGACGGTAGAATTTTTCAAAGTTGTGAGATACGAGGTTTTCCAACTACCGCCTCTCTAAATGGTATAAAACGTACAAGGTTAATAGTTCTTATGGGGACAGCAATGCGTATCAGTATGTTTTTATCGATTTTGTTGAAAGGGTTATATTTTTTTATATGGATGGGAATATTTTTTTTACATAATAATTTTATTACAGAAAATTTTATGAAATTGTTTTCTTTTTTCCGAGCTTAGTGAATATATTTTCTCGGTTACCTTGTTCAACTAGTGTTTTGTTATACCCAATTTCCTGCACAGAGTATGCTATACATATTCATTGTTTAAATATAACATTCTTTGGTTACTTATTCGTGATCGCAGACATTTTTGCAGGCAGGTATAAGGGGGATTTTGAAGTTATTCATAGCACGGCTAATCTTCCACGGATGACCTCATCTTTTGGCCAGTGAATCTATGGATAAATCTATACTTAAATTTTAAACATCTGAAAATATGTGTTTTTTTTTGTTAGGCGAAATTCCAATAAATAGGAACAGGTAAAAATTTTTATGAAATTGAATAATTTTCATGCACTATTAAGGGGGAATATAACTTAATATACAATTAATCCTCTCATTAAACTCTTTTTTGGCATCAGTGAATATAAACGCATCAAATATATAAATAATGCACAAAAATTCACATCTAAAAATATTTTACGAAATTTGGATTTTTTGGGGAGGACTATCATCGGGATTGTAAGTGTTCATATCTACCATTTTTATATTTTGCGTTTTCCCTTGCCATAAATTGTATTCCTTTTTTCGTTTACATTGTGAGCATTATTGGAACATATATCAGAAAGCATGGAAATTGAAATTTTTTTAAACATTCGAAAAGTATGTGTTTTTTTCAGAATATTTTGTTAGAATTACAATAAAATGACAGGCCAACTTTATGAACTTGATGATTTTGAGGCATTTTAAGGGGATTTAAGTGTTATATATGCTAATCTCATTGAGCTGCTTTCGTTTGGGTGATCAGTAATTCTAGTATAAACTATAAAATGCCAAATAAATCGACATTAAAATTCTAAGAAATGGCGATTTTTATAGGATACAGGAGGCTTTAAGCGCCCATATTCCAACCAATTTTTCAATTTGGCTTTTCTTGCATCAATGAATTATCGCATCGAAATCTATCAAAAAGATGGAATTGAACCTTTAACATTTTTCCAAACATTTTGTCGCAAAATAGGAGTGATTTGGTTTATATTCTTCTTCTGGAAGTATATGTTACTTATGAAAAACAGTTCGAATCATTTGCTTTTTTGTCAGATTGCCTATAGGTTTTTGCCAAATTTATCACCTATACTTTGTATGGTTTGTATTTTTTTTTTTTCTGTTTTATTTTTTACTGTCTGAATTATAATTAGAGGAATTTAGATACGTTATTATTATGTTGGATTTTATTGTTTTTCAGTTTTCGGTTTCTGTTTTGTTACTTATCTTTTTGGTGGAAATTTATATATAGAGTCTTTTATTTCGTTGTAATCTGTCTTTCTTCAGGTGTTGTGTAATTCAAACATAACAATAGCGTGTGTTATTCTCCCTAATCTACAGATCGAGACAACACTACACAAAAGAATTCAACAGAAACTATTTCTTACGTTTTGTATATCGTGATAATCCTTAATTTAGGCTGAATGATTTGTCTGCAACTTCCCTCAATTATGATCAATCTGGTATCTTTAAAAAGAAAAGGAGGAAGGGAAGAGTGATTCTGTTTCAGCATATTTTAAGTTTTAATTTAAATGTAGCAGATAGTTAATTAAACAAATCAAAATTTGTTTGTTACATTAGTTTCTATAGAGAAGTCAACCAAAATTTAAATGTTTGTTTTCTTCTTTTTTTTGTAAATAGAAGAACTAGAAATTAGATTTTCTGAGACAGATCCTAAAATTTAACTATATAATGAATAGATTTGTGTAGATTAATCAGTATTTCTCCAATGGTGTCGTGCATCGTTGAATCTGGTTTGAAAATCAGACTTAATAAATGGTTAAATAGATGACGTCAAGGCTTCATATAAGCCTTCAAAAGTATTTAAAATTTTATCTTACTTTCTGAAGTAGCTTGGTTTGTTACGTTATTTTATTACTCTTGCTAAATAGCTGGACAAATTCTTTCACTAATGGGTTGTATTTTGGTTTAGTATGCTGGTGAACTTTTATTTTATGTGAATTGAGATATTTTGGTGTGTAGAAACTTGGTTTTTCAAGAAAGGTGACTATTAGCGAGAGAAACACGAGGTTTTTTTTATATGGAATCACTATGTTATTTAGAATCAGACAGGATGGTAGGAGCAAAGCAAAGAGATGTCTACTATGGCGTCTCTTGATTATACTATAAACTAATCTACTGACTTCTTTCCAAGTCAGTGTGTACCGGAAGAAGGTCACCTAAAAGGTTTTTGTGCCAATTTATTTAACGTCACGGGTTTGTTAACGACTTTTTATATTTCAAAACTAATGATAAAGCGTCCATAAACATTTTTATAGATATTTAAAACATAAGTCATTTTATGAGCGGAGGTTGACATTCAGAGCTTTCTTTTCTTAGGTGTTTGTCAACCAAATTTAAGAGTCATTTTGGCTTACAAATAGTGATGGAAGATAGGGTAAATTAACATAAGGAATGCAGTCTGTTCAGGAATTTGCACTCGATTGTCTTGTTTATTTCCTAACGATAACACATTCCACGATTGTCGATGTAAGCATAAGGTCGGGTTTTGGATGTTGTGATCCCTAATTATTAATCAAGGGTCGTTGATGGCAGCCAAAATTTGCAAACCCTGAAAAGGATGGGTGGAATGTAAGGCTGCTATCACTTCAAAAAGATCTTCAGGGTTTATCTATTCTGTTATTGACGTGGCCGCGAGGAACGATCTAAAACGTCCATTTGGGCATTTGATATTTTTTGATTAATTCATTATAAGTGATTTGAAGACATTAGACCAATATATATAATATATATATATATAATATAATATATATATATATATATATATAGTGTGTGTTGTGTGTGTGTGTGTCATATTTATGCAATGGATTGTTTACTGTATTTCTTTGGCAAGTAAGATTAGCAATTATAAAATCAAGAACTGAATTTCAAACAATGGCACTTTGGGGTCTTGATATGACCAATATGGATGAACAGAAAGAAGGAAAAACTATCCATGGTCTTTTTAGTAGGCTTAAAAATGCTTTCAACGTTTTAAATTTATTTTATACAGGCTTATTTTATTTTGTACTTTCACTTATCAATCAGAAAACTTAAGAAAAAAACCCAAAAAAAATGCCATATAATAAACAGTTCTGTTTCATATTTAATGAATGATAATTTCAAAATATTTCTGTCTGAAATAATGTTCATTTCAGTGGGTATAAAATTTATATTGTGAAATGTCAATTTTTATGGGACAGATGTAGTATTGCAATTACCTGGTTGAACTAATGGATGTTTTTTGTTTTTTTTTTTTATTGTTTTTTTTTTTAATTTCATTTTTTTTTTCTGGCTAAATACTACGTTATAAAGGAGTAGGAATGTCGTAAACTGCTTTTTTATTTGATTTTTATTCATCAATTTTTTGGTTAAAATAAGGAACTGAGAATTATAGAAGAGAATGACATAGAAACCAGGTTGGGTTCGATGGAATCGCTCATCGGTTAAGTAGCAATTATATATATATATATAATATTGTATATATATATGATATTATTTATTGGGTTTGGAACCTTCGTGCTTTAGACGATGGGTAGTGTCATTTTGTTTATTTTGTTGTTTACCTAATGTAAGTGAGGAGTGGCTAACCAGACCATTCTTGAATGGAAGTTTGGTACAGTGATTTCGAACAAGGAGATGCTTCTGTGGGTGTTGGAGGTGCTGTTGTGTCTTCTTATCTTTTCTGTGGGTTTTCCTTCTTTTCATCTTTGTTCTTTTTGACCGGAGGAGGCACAAGCTCCAAAAATCCTTGGTAGCAAAAGAGATTGTTTTTGCGTGAGTGAAGCACATACCATCAGTCTTGTTTCGAAGATCTGTGCTGATTAAGCGGTTGGGGGGCGGTATCTGATAGGAATTGTGGTTTTAGCCAGGGTTTCACGAAATAAATGACATCTTTAAATTTTAAATTTAGCTATAAATCTAAGCCAAACAATAAAATTGGCTGTTAATAAAATATTTATTATAAAAATTTAAAAAATAAAAGAATTTAATAATCGATTTGCTCAATTCACACTCTTGTTCTATATGTTAGAATATTTAAACGATTATTTTTTGCTAGTGAAATGTATCTTAACTGAAATGTAAACGTTATTTAAGTTTTTTTTAATAAATTTTTCAATTTTCTGAGAATTTTGAGAGTGATATTAGCTAAATTATTAGAACTGTTCAATTATTTGGGACACCCCCAACATCACACATGTTATTATATATTATTTATTATATATTAATATTATATATATACAGATGCCCGTAAGGTAGTTTTGAGAATAAGTATTTATTTACATGCAGAATATGGTTTGGAATTATTTACTATATATAGAAATTATAATTGAGTATTTCACAAGAAATGAAGAGGGCAAGTAGTTTATCGTGGTATACGCTGAACATTATTTGAATAGCGATTTTTAATGTGATTGATATTCTACAATTGAAGGTATTTGAGGCTTAAATGGAAATGTTGCAGTAGTAAAAGTAAAATAAACATTCTAGGACGCACTGATAAAATTTGGAGGCTTAGCACACCAATGTTCTTTAAGATAGAAGGTGATTACAGACTGTAAACACCACAACCAACAGAAAGGCGCGTATATATATATGATATTATATATATATACTATATATTAATTTATGAAAAGTTTTTAAGCAGTAAAATTTTATGAAGAGAAGGAACATTTCTAAAGAATTAGGGACTAATTGGGGTGGAACCAGAAATTCGATCCTACACGGTTTGATTTCTCTATTTTTTCGTTCCTATTGAAACGGGGGAGAAAAATTATACATTTTTTTCAACATTCAACTAGTAAATTATGAATGATTTTTTGATAGAAAGTTTGAGAAAAAAGAATTTTATTTTAGATTATCTTAATTTAAAATAAGTGTAAACCCTAATTTCTTTTAACGAATTTTTTCTCTCTCCATGATGAATATGCTTTATATAACGTGTCTATTATATTATATATATATAATAATATATATATATATATTATATATATTAATGTTTCTTTGGGTCATAATGACGATTCTGACGAGTTTTTGGCTCTTTTATTATAGGGTTAGAAATTGGTGATGATCAAAAATGGTTTTAACGAGATGCTTCTGGCACCAACGTAGTGCATATAGATTGTGGGAATGCTGAGATGTTTCAATTGTTTCTTTTTAAACAAGCATTGCAGTAGGAATTAATAGTAGAGGGATCCACAAATTTCTTTTTCACCAATAGTAGTAGTAGATAGTAGGAGTGAGGGCTACAATTTATAAGATGTTATGGGAGTAGTGGGAGGAGAAATTATAATAACATATATGAGATAATTGGCAAGAGATAGTTAAGGTTTTTAAGTATGTACAGAACTATCTGTACTGATATGGATATTTGAAAGTTTTCTTTTTAAAAGTACGAGCCTTGCAAAGATAGAACTAATCTGATTTTAGTCTATAGCTCTCTAATAAAAAATACATTCTGATCGATCAGATCTCATCAGATTTTATCTAAACATAGCAATAGATTCAACCAGTTTTCAGTCAATGTTGGTATTTTTTCCTTTGTTTATTTTCTGCCGAAACTGACATTAAAAAGTGTAGAATTTCTGAAGGAGAATTATTAAAAAAAAAAAAAACAATTTATTTTTTGTTTTTATACAACATAATTTAGGAAAGAAAATCAAAACGGAATGGCGTATTTAGTCTTCTGTGGCAACTTGGGGATTAAATTATTTCAAATTTGTAACCGTATTTTTCTTTGGAATGAATTTGATGTACGAGTAATTCGTATCTGCATGCCCTTCTTTCAATATTTATCCATATAAAATTTCAAGTCACAAAAAAATGGCTGAGTGGGAACGTCAATTAAAGCTCGTTTCTTTCTGAAAAGAAAAGAACTATTATTCAACAACTAAATATTCCACTAATAAGATAATGAGCAGATGTTTTTGTAGTTTGTTTGTTTTTGTTTTATGGGCTTTTTTATTCTATATACAACACGGTGGGTAGTTTAATGCGGCAAAGTATAGATGCATTCGTGTCGTAGTTTTGGAAAAATGTGATGATAAGTACATGACCAATATAAAAGCCTAAGAACGTATTTGATTTCCGACCATGGCTCATGGCAGCATCAACCATTGTGATATGATAGACCAAGACCTTTGATATTCACAACTAAAATATCTTCCTCTCCATTAAGATAATGATAGCAGACGTTTTAGAGGTATATACATTTCTGGTTTGTTTGTTTGGTGTTATGGCATATAACTACGGGGGTTATTTAATGACCAAGCAAAATTTAGAATGTTTCGTAGGGATAGTTTTGAGATGACTTTCAAACTCAATTTTCTTTTTGTAAATAAATTTTCTAGTAATTTCGATAACATCTGTTTCAAACTGTATCAATTGCACTTCTTTTGGTGGTAAAGGGAGCCTGCTTGCATGGGATCCTATCTTCTCACAAACTTGGCTCGACTTTTACTCCTGAATTTTGTTTGGTTGATGGGTCATTTTATGCAATGAAGTTTTTGTTTTATTCTTCTTGATAGGTATTAATTTGTTTTAAATAATTTTTCTGATTTATCTATGGACCTAAGGTACTAACCCTCGGGCAGAGTGGAACTGGGAGCAATGCTGATGAAGGGATGATCCATATTCCCCAAGCCTCTAGAACTTTAACCTCTCTATCAGATAGAGTTATATCATTCTGAGGCATGAAGATTCAGGCACGCTTCTAGACCCATAGGATAAAAAGACGCTATGGTTGGGGCAATCATATAGGTATAGGGCTTGACGTGACCAGCCATTGATGAAACAGATCTCCGCGCAGTCTAAGTAGGGTCTAAGTGGAGTGTTGCTGTATGGATATCTCACCAGGATTCAATCCTTAAGCATCAGGGTCACCACACCAACAGTAGCTTTATTAGGGGTTTCTTACTCCTCTGAAGAGGTGCAGTCGGAAAGGCACAGCCTTTCAGATGCAGATCAATGGCTGTTTTCTTTTACGGCATATCAACTTTTTCGGATTTCAGTGCTGAAGATTTTAATTCCCTGAAATGATATCAAGACCTTTTAGGTTTTTGTTTGTTTTTTGTGTTTTTTTTTGTGTGTTTTTGTGGTTTTTTTTGTGTGTATTTTTTTTTTTTAAGATTATCTCTTTTCTGGTTATTCGATCCGAGTCAACTCATTCTGATAATTAAAGGACTCAGGTAGATTCAGTAACTGCTGTTACTTAAGTGGTCAGCCAATTAAGTATTGACAGAATCATCACTGATCTAGTGCGAACGGTGCATTCAGCGTGGCTGTAATAGGTTCCTCATGATCTGACTGTTGCCAAGTGCAATATGTTTTGATTAACAAAATGCTCAGAACAATCATCATCATCAGCAGCAGCAGTAGCAGCAGCAGCGTTATCCCAGCATTCTATCATACTCATTCGTCCTCATCAACAGCAGTTAGTTACATAATGACCAGAGCAATAGTTACAGCAGTTGCGCAATAGTACAGACAGCAGCAGCAGCAGCAGCAGCAATAGTTACTCATCAGCAGCAGAAATAGTTTCATCATCATCAGCGGCAATAGTTATTTTACACTAGTGTTGTCATCACCAATCATCAACATTAAGCATCATCTCATCAGCAGCAGCAGCATAGTTACATCAGCAATAACAGCAGCAAAAGTAACATATCAGCAGCAGCAATAGCTACATCAGCAGCAGCGTTATAATCATCATCATCATCATCATCATTATTTATCGCCGCGTCAGCAGCAGCGGGCAGCAGCAGCAATATTAACATCATCATCAGCAGCAATAGTTATATCAGCAGCAGCGTTATCCTCAGCATCATCATCAGCATTAAGCACCATCATCTACAGCATCACCATCTCCAACATCATCAATATCATCATGATCGTTATTGAATTCTTCCCCCCCCGCGTCTTTATTCGATGTGTCTTCTGTTGTAACCTTCACAACCATGATGATTATGATGATGGTGATGAGAGAGGATTATGTTGTGTTTCTCGACTTTTGGTTCTAAGTATTTTTTCTCAACTTTTCTTCATTTTTTGTTTCTTCTTCTCTCAGTCGTCTTGAACAAGACATTTGGGCAATAGTTGAACGTTTGCCGGCCAATGTTGACACTTTACGAGCAACGATATTTGACTGTCATCCAAATCGGATTTTGCAAAGAATTTTATAGCGATCGATAAAATATAAACAAGATCATTTCAATGTCGTTTTCCTTACATAAACACATACACGCATGCCACACGCATTCATCCGACACACACACACACGCAAACGCCGCACGCACACACATACACACAACCACACACCACATATATAATATTATATATATATATAGAGAGAGAGAAGAGAGAGAGAGGAGAGTCATCCACAGACACGTGTTTCGACTTATCAAGTGTCTTCAGTGTGGCTAGATATTTGTAAACTACTACCGGATCGATTGGGTGTCAGCCCGACACCTTAAACCATTAGGCTGTATCACTTACAGAATGTGAAGGGGATTTTAACTGTTTTAATACACACATCACTTTGTAAAGGCCGTCATAGAGTGCTCCATCCCTTATAATTAGGAGAGCGTCGCGTTTACGCTTGAGTGGGCGGCGTCAGCGAAATACCCACAGTGCGAGGGGAATGGGGAGCATATATAGAGGTGTATAATATATATTTATATATATATATTATATGTGTGTGTGTGTGTGTGTGGTGTGTTGTGTGTATCTATTAATAATGGAGATTCGCATCCGGTTTTTGTCTGTAACAAAACTATGTCACTGCTTACGTCACATTACCCAAAAATCGTCATAACAGAATAAATACACTCAAAATTTGAATGCACCATTAGACAGTCCTCATTGTTTTTTAAACAAGTTTTAACAAATACATGACTGGTATTATATATCTATATATAGTTTGTTTATTTTAATACATATTTAAAGTTTACATTTAATTGTTTTATTTTCTAATCCTTTAATGAATTTGATGATTTTACTTACTTAGGGTACAAACTCGCTGACATTGAATATTTTACTCCCACCCTCAGGCAATATGTTTCAAAATCTATTTTTACATCGCCGGAGGGTGTTTTTTATTTTGCTAGTATTATAAATTAAGAACCTCAGTCGTTACAGATTGGATAGTATAGCTCAATTTCGATTGAAGTTTCACGTTCATGTTTCCTTTTCACAATGCTATACAGTCAGTTAAATTCAAATCTCATGGAAATGAAGGTCATATAAAACTTCATTTTTCTTTTGTGTTTTACAATTGGGTCATCGATTGTTAATTTTACGTTAGGTTAACCTTTGTTCAATTATTTTATACAAGTTAATTTTAAAACTATGATATCCAATTACAAAATATATAGAAATGTATCGTCATATTGTTTACATAATACGTGTGTAGCCTACAAATTATGTCTGTAAGTGTAGTTAAAATTCAAATAACGGGATGGTAAATGAAAGTTACCGTTAGCCGTTATACAGGGTAGACCATAATGATTGGATACATTTTAAATGCTGTTTTCTCAGATTATAAAAATGAACAGTGTAGTAATATATTTACTACATAACTGATACAAAGGAATTTTACAGAATTATCTAAGATTTGAATATTACATTATGTTTTTATTACTTTCAAGTATTGATTTTGGTGATCCTCATAATGCTGTGGTGTCCAAAATAATTGCATATTTAGTCGAGGAATACTCACCAGCAAAGATCCATCGTTACAGTCCAAAGAAAATTCGACAGCATTTTGGGAATCATTAGGCACTATCTCGAAACGTGATCCTTTGTGGCGTAACTGAAAGGAAGCATCGTAGAGATAACAACTATTTCAGTTGATATGCTAAACCACACTTTATGTGACTTGAGAATCGAACTCTCGAAAGTTTTCGTCATGATGGTGACCATTTCAAGGAAAGAATATTCATTTTTAAATTACATCTAAAACTTCTCTATACCAGTTATGTGATAAATATAGTTACTACTGTGTGTCGCTTTTATAATCTGAGAAAATAGCATTTCAATGTGTCCCATCATTATGGTCTACTCTGCATTTGCTTGACAAGGCAGTTCATTTTCTCTGACCTGTACGCCGATTGTTGATTGGCTGAAGGAAACACGTGAGAAGAGAACTGATTAAGTTGGGTTAGTCAGATTCTTGTCGTTAGTTGAGGGAAGAAGATGTTAGGATCGTTTGCTCCCAAAAGATGTCAGCTTCTTATCGCGCAGGAGATCCTTTGGGACTGTGGGACTTTTTAATGAATAAGAAAAATATTAAGTCTTACTTAATTATTAACAATGAAATGGGCAGGCACCCAGCCGAAACGAAGGAATCAATCGAGTAGAATGAAGAATCAGCACAGAAAACGATGGTAACGAAGTAACACTAAATTACACCACGTAAACGCCCATCTCCTAACCTCTCACCTTTTCTCGCTATCACATACCCGATATGAAGGGGGTATATAAAAACTACCATTTTAAATATTAAATCCTTATGGCGTAATCGCTTACGAATTAGATTGTGATATCGTAGGAAGTAAGTTCGAACTCCAGTCACGCTATTCTGTCCACTTTTGGACTAATAACCTTGGGAGAGGTATAAAACTTCCAGCTATGGGTTAAATACAACCACGACAGATCTTCTGCAATAAAGACTTTGGCATTGAATTAACCACAAAGGTTGATATACCAAAGAATCCAAATTAAATGGGTTTTTTTTTATTACGGTCAAGTCACACTGAAAGCATCGATTTCTGCTAGATCCCCGAATTTAAGCAGCGATGATCCTGTTCAATACTTAATTAGGTGACCACAGCAGGTACTGTAAGCCACCCGAGTCCTTTTTTTATCAAAATATCTTGATTAAGAATTAGATAATCAAAAAGTTTTGATAGGCCGTGAAATAAAACCAAATAAACATTCAAACATATTTCACCGCATAATTAATTACAATCTATTTTATTATGTTTTTATACAATACAGAGTTATTGTCTTAGTTAAAAAAGGTAACAATAATAAGAGTGTTTTATTTTGGGGGGTTGGCGATTGATCGGATTAATGGGAGTTTCAGTTTATTTCTACAGGGGAAATTGATTTGATATTCGAGGAAATTGAGTTAAGAAAGGAACGAATTAAACTCGTAAGTCAAAGCACCATTGTATATGTATTTTTCAAAGAGAACAGCTTATTTCATATTTTTTTAAAGAAACGGAAACTTTCCCATAAATGCAGTTTTATTATGGAAGAAAAAATGGATGCTTGGGTAGAAACAACGTTGTAGACCACATAGTACAATAGCAATCTAGAAATCTTAGAAAAAAAAAAAAAATAACATCCATGTATATATTTACCAACCCCTCCGCACGAGCAGGATGCGACACAAGGTCAATTTCTTAAGCGAGGATTTAACGGGGTAGAATTCTCCTAGACTGGTTACTTAGCCAAAGGTTAAAGAGCCCTACTATTTCTTCATAGCTGGTGGTGGAATTGTTCGATTCATACCTTTCCCAAGAGTATTAGTGCTATGTTAAATGCAAACAGCCTAGTCCAGGATTTGAACTCGGGTCGACGAGTCCATTTCCTACGAATGTAATCGTTACACCACGCACCTCGAAAACAACATCTATGTAGAATGAAATACAATGTTGCTTTTTGGAGCCAATATTATCTTGTCATACGTTTTCCGTTATGTTTTTCTCTTTTCTTTTTTTCTTTCTTGTTTTTTTTCTTTTTTCTTTTCTTTCTGGTAATTTATGAGCATTTTCCTGACCCATGAAACTGTCATGTTCGTGCTGCCATGCGTAAAACTTCAACTTGCCCCTGCACTGGTCCAACGTCCTGCGCATCGACAATTTTAACTGACTCGCAGGTCATTCTTCTTTGCAACGACATATTTGTTTGTTTCGTACGTGCATAAGCCAGCTGACCTCTCCGCCGTCCATAAGATACACAGGATATGGTCGCTTCCCGGAATTCTTCCTTTCAAATGTGAGCTTTTTTCCCGGCGTTTACTGGATTCAGGGCATAACGAGTCACGTGCTCAGAAAATAAGGACAGGTTGGTATTTACCCAGACCGTTGACCACGGGCAGGGTTAGATACAAGGTTGCAAGTATGGGACATCCAAAGAGGATTGAACTCGCTATTAAGTAGTTATGGAACTGCTATCAGGGTTTGCAATAAATGTAATACAGACCAAATGACAAAGAGTCTTTTTTTTTAGTTTCTTTTAAGTATATGTCAATATACACAGAGAAAATACATGTACCGCTATAGACAGATTATCAATCATAAGTGAATCTGATATCTCTGATAAGATAAAGTGAGAAATTCTCCCAAACTGTAGCTTTGTCAGTGCTACTGTACGGTTGCACCCCTGCCCGAAACAAACCTCGGAATTAGCATCCTACAAAAAAAAACAGTAGTACGGCACTTTTCCTCCAATCACAAAAACATCCAGTTAAGGCGAACAAGACATGCTAGACGCTGCTGGAAAAGCAAGGAGGAACTCATACGTGATGTTCTCTAGACACCTACACATAGACACATTAGTCATGGCCGACCAGCAAAAACATACTTCAATCAGTTCTGTGTGCATTTTGGATGCCGTGCGGAAGATCTTCCCACGATGACCGAAAGGGACGGGCGGTGAGGGAGAGTCATGTGTATTCTTGTGGTCAGTGCGACCTGCAGATTATGATAATGCAAATGATTTCATGTTTTTTTTATCTGATTTCAATTTTTTGCCCCAAATAATTTTTTCACAAAATCTTTCGTTTGTTATAATGGATTTGACATAGATTTATTCAGTATTTTTGACACTTTAAAAAATTTATAGCGTCCAAGTTGAGAAGTCAAATTAATGCCTCTATTTTTTCAAAGATTTCTCTATTATTCAGGTTAATCGTTAATTCCAAATAATTATTTGACGGACCCTTTTCATAATTCATTGGTAACTCGCAGAGCCACCCGATGTTGTCCAGAATTTAAGATGTTAAGAATAAATGTCTTATCTATATCTACATATCAAAGTAAAAGGTAAAGTTGTCGGGTGGCCTCAAGTTGTTATCATCAGACAGCGAGGGAGTCTATCCTATTTCCACTAGCACTAGACCAAGGAGATTGGTATCACGTCTGAGGTGGGGCGCCGCTCCTACCATTAGCCCCTCACTTTACCGCACAGATCCCTATGATACACTTAAGCTGAGTTGGTGAGAGCTGGTATCGAACCAGGAACCTTGTTATTCCTAGGCAGAGGCTCTACTGACTGAACTAACTCTATCTTTATATTTCTTTCTTTTTTTTTTCATTATCTTTTATTCTTAATATATTATTATTATTATGTTGTTTATTTTCATTATCTTTCTTGTTTGTATTTTTCTTTCATTATTTTTTTATTTGGTTTTTATGTTTTATCCTTTATTAATTTGTTATTTTTTAATCATTTTAAAATTAATCTTTTAATACATCATTGATTTACACAATTATATTTTATTTAGCTTTTCTTATGAAAAATTAGGGATAAAAGTTTTCTTTAACCCGTATAGATTTTATAGAACTTAGGTTTTTGTTGGTCTCAACCGATTTTCTTTTCTAAAAGGACAGGGCTCAATCATTGTGTAAACATACATACATACACAGATAAATATATAGAATCTTTCTTTTATATATATATATATATATATATATATATATATATATGTGTGTGTGTGTGTGTGTGTGTGTGTGTGTGTGGCTCTGCTAGTAACTTATTATTTATAATATTATATATATATATATATATATATATATATATATATATATATTATTATATATTATTTTATATCGTAATGTAAATGCAGATAAGAACGCCCCTGTTTTCTTTTAATATTATTTAATGGATTGAGGCTCGATATAATAACTGATTCTCTAGTAAAACGTTAGATATTATCAAGCTATATATATATATATATATATATATATATATATATATATATATTATATATAGTAGTATAATGGAGATAAGCATAAGTCCTATTATCTTTTGATATTCTATTAATGGATTGAGGCAGAAATAACTATTGGTTGTCAAGTGAACCTGAGTAAATATTAGCGAGCTGGCCTCAACTTAATATACAAGACCCGAAGAAAAATGCGCTGGGGACTTCCATGCTATCCAATATGATAAATATACACCAAGGTAAATAAACTTATTATTCTATTTATACAGAAAGGAGATTATGTAGGTGTACAATTTTGGTAAGTGTAATCTTGTTAACCAACGACTTTAAGATATTTCTAATTCATAGTTATTTGCAGTATATTTAAGGAAAATGGAAATAAATCTCACGGTGTGTGGGTAGATATTTACACAATCCGTCCGCCATCGGTAGCATGTGACGCAAGGTCGCATCTAGGGAGGATCGAACTCGCAATTCAGTAGTACTTGCTCTGTGAGACTAGCTTACTAACCATTATACCACAATGCGTGCGTTGTGTAATGGTTAGAGTCGTGGGAAATTGACTCGTCGATCCGAGTTTAAATCCCGGACAAGACTGTTTATATTTCACACAGCGCTAATACACTTAGGAAAGGTATGAATCCATATATTCTCCCTGCAGCTAAGGGTAAATAATAGGGTAGACCGGAATATTTAATCGTGGATAAGTAACCAGTCTAGGAGAAGGAAAACTTTGAATTCAAACCTAAAGTTAAACTCTGCTTAAGAAATTGACCATGTGTCGCATTCTGCTCGTGTGGAGGGATTGTTTTATATATATATATATATATATATATATATATATATATATAATATGTATGTGTGTTTGTGTGTGTGTGTGTAAGGTAATCCAAATTACTGTTAAGTAAGGGATGATTCTATTTGGGATCATCGAAATCTCCCTGTACAACTATACCGTATGCTTTTGTGGGTGAAACATATATACCCATGCAAGGATTTTTATAAATCCCTAAAAAGAGTTCAATGTATAATAATTAATGAATTAAATTATATACAGAGCAATATTTAACTTTCAAAGAAAGAAAACCTTTACAAATGATCATCCCATTATAATCTTATTTCGACCAGAAACTCAAACCATATATATATATATATATATATATATATATATATATGTGTGGTGTGTGTGTGTGTGTGTGTGTGTGTGTGTGTATAGTATATTAAGAATGAATGAAAAAACACAGGTTTAAATGAGTTAAGTGGGGAGTTTATTGCCCGACGCTGCAGTGTTTCGATCTATTAATTAGATCATCTTCAGGGCATTTGTTGGTATATGGACTTACACAGTCCCATACTCACACCGTAAAAGAGAATATTTGACGTCATATTTCAAACCGTCTCCTTTTTTAAAACCTCAAATTTTAAACAGACTGAATAGCAAGGACTACCACTCGCTTTTCTCGTTATTCTGTGATAAAAATTTCTTATTACCTTCCATATACCAACAAATGCCCTGAAGATGGTCTAATTAATAAATCGAAACACTGCAGCGTCGGCCAATAAACTGACCACTCATTTAAACCTGTGTTTTTTTCATTCTTTCCTAATATACTACATACCGTCGGATTCACTTCCTTTTCTTCATATATATATATATATATATAATAATATATATATATATATATATATATATATATATATATATATATGGGACACATTCTGACTATGTATAAGTATATGTTACGTTTATATATCAAGAAATGATAATACTGAATGAAAAGAGCTGCTCGTATGATTAACAAACGATCGTTTTATTTATCTCTGAACAGAGCTGATTACTTCTACCATAGCCAACACTTGAGAGCGAGCAGATAACGTGTATGTCAAAGCAGGTGTTATAGCCACTTTTCTTTTCCAAGTTTCTGTCTTATTCCCAGAATGCACCGTAACGGGAGGTCACTCTATCCCTTACATATCAAGGCGACTGACTGGTTATTTTTGTCCAGATGATCCTCGCAACTTACTATTTGCGTATTCAACTATCAGGAGCACGCATGGGGCTAAATTGGAGGTGCCTCACTTTTGTGATATTGCGTGTTCGTAAGTATCTTTGATGTCCTGCTTTATTTCCATTTGCATTTGTATGCACGGGAGGTGATTGATTGATTGGTTTTAATGGCATGTCAACTCAGCCAGGGTTATTTTATGCCAAACGGTAGGTATTAATATGTCTTTCGTTCAAGGTTTTTATTGATTTTGACAGTAGGTTGTTTGCAGTTGTTTGTTGCTAAGTGGATTGAAAATCAATTTAAGGGATAAGTTTATAGGGTAAAGTTCAAATTTGTTATAAGCGATAGTTTGGTAGAAAGGTTTTTTGAAACAATTTTTATAAACAATTGTTTCTATTAACGCCATAGATGAGATCTTAACAGGTACAACCGCTCCAGGTCAGATTGGGCCTGGGAGCAATGGTGATGAAGAGGGGCTTCACATTCCCCAGGCCTCCAGAACTGGAACCATGGGAGGTGACGGAGATGGTAGTTTGAACATGTTCATTATGACGTCAAATGGAATGGTTGGCATGTTGTCAGTTATGATGTTCTAAATTTATCTTGGACGTAATTGACTTTTGTGCCGTGCTCAGAATTGCTTTCCACCTTACACGTCATAGATGAACTGTCCTTTTCTTTTGTGAATGTTACTTGGTGCCCAGTCTGACTGTCTCTCACCTTTCTGAACATTCAACATTTCCCTCGTTACGCTATGATGAACTGAGGCACTTTCAAACACTTATTCTCGTTATAAAATGACTCAAATCTGTGTCTCAGTCGGTAGAGCAGTTGCCTACGCACCGAAAGCTTCCTAGTTCGATACCGACCCTTGCCAACTGAGCGAATGAGTAGCACAGGGATGTGTGCGGTAAATTAAAGAGCTGATGGTAGATGTGGAACCCCCCCCCCTCATACACAAAAACAATCTTCTTGGTCTATCACTAGTGAAAAGGTGATAGGCTCCCTCGATGTCTGGCTGATATCAAAATTAGGCCACCATGATGACTTTATTTTTACATCTCATACTCGCCAACGTTCTCCTATTTAAAGCTAGGGGACACGAAAGGTAATTATATCACATGCTCGTTAATAGCCGTTAGGTGGCGGGGTCAGTTGTACATATAAAAAATAATGCACCCAAGTCAAATTCAATTAGTTACCTCTCTGCCTTGACAAGAACTAGCAAAGCACATATTGCGTTTCTGCACATAGACAGGAGGAATTTTGCCCCCAAAAAACCTCGTGTCACATGTCACATGATATTATGTCTTTACCATATGTCTTTACACTTTCCTTCTCTATCAGGTAAATATCAAAGATTCAGTAGTATGGAAAATATGAAAAGACAACTATTCAGTTTATTTAATGTCAAAAACATCCTTGCAGAAGAACAGTAATGATACTTTTCAACAGTTAGCTTGTAGTGTAGAGGGTCATACCTTTTCCAAGGGTATTACTTCAAAAATGAACGTAATAGCAAGACTATCTTACTACGATGTCGAAGTTGACCACTACAACACGAATCCTCTCACTATAGATTGATAGATTGATATGACCACATAGAGGTGGGTATATATATATATATATATATATATATATATATATATATATATATATATATATATATATATATATATTAGGTTGTTGCAAAAATAATGGCCGATTTCAAATACATACATTTATTGTTGAAACATTAACAGTAGAAATGTTAAAATTAGTCAAAATACGAGCGTTGGGCAGCTATGCATCTCTGCCATCGATCTATGAGGTCATTTATTCCACGTTGGTAAAAAGTTATTGGCTGTGATGCAACAAAATCTTTAAATGATGATTCCACCTCTTCTTTAGATCGAAAAGTTTTACCATTTAAAAGTGCCTAAAAAATGATAATCAGTAGGTGAAAGATCGCGAGAATATGGAAGATGTGGTAACGTCTCGTATTACAAGTGACTATTCGGTCAAGAAAGGGGTCATTGGTGTTACGCAAACAGAGCATCGATCACACTTCAAAAAACTTTTTGGTGCTCATTGAGCTCACGAGGAACCCATTTATCAAGCTTTTTCATCTTTTCAATACTCTGTAATTGGCGGGAAACTGTTGCAATGCTGACACCAAGTGTCTAAGACATCTCTCTGACAGTTTGTCGTGGATTTTGCTCAACAACTGCCTGCAATTGTTTATTGTCAAGACTGCATGTCCGTCCTCAACCTTCTTCATCTTCAAGACTCTCATCTCTACTGTGGAATTTCTGGAACCACCTTCGTACAGTCCGATCACTTGTGGATTCATCTCCCCATGCTTTTTTGATATTGGCAGCAGTTTCGGAGGCATTGTGTCCAAACTTGAATTCATGCAACATAAGAAGACGAAGGTCTTGTTTAGGCATGTTCATCTTTGAAGGCCCCTATTTTTCAAAAATACTTTCTATCTGAAAATAAATTAAATTTTATTTTTGAGCACACATTAATTATTATATATGTGAAAATTCATCTGAAATAAACAACAAATTTTATGTTAAAATGACATTACAAAACCGAGCACTTCAATCGGCCATTATTTTTGTAACAACCTATTATATATATATATATATATATATATATATATATATACTAATCTTATTAGTAAACCCTTGCGGTAAGAAAAAGAACCGGTGCATAATTTGTTAGTAAAAATATAATAAACAACTTAAAAAAATGAAAAAAATAAAAGATCACGAGAGTCACACCAACCGCAAATAATCGATTAACATGATAACACTTTGCCAAGAAAAGAAATATATATAATATATATATATATATATATATATATATATATATATATATATATGCCGCTAGGATTGTCTAAAGATAAAAATGTAAAGAGTGATAGATACCTGAGTAGAGCAAATAGTAATGTTATTCCTAATGAGTCTGATATACCCACTAAGAGTTTCGCTTAGTAGCTCATCAGGACAAGAACCCTGGTCCGATGAGCTAGTAAGCGAAACTATTAGTAGATATATCTGACTCATTAGGATTAATATATATATATATATATATATATCATATATATATATATATATATATATATATATAGAGAGAGAGAGAGAAGAGAGAGAGAGAGAGAGTGAGGAGATAGAGAGAGAGAAAGAAAGAGACCGATGGATAAATAGATAGATGTATTGATAGATAGCTAGTTATAATGTAAATGGAATATTTTTGTGTATCCCTGTTATTAAATTAGCTTTGTTAAGAAAATCGTTTTTTGAAAAAAAGATTCTTTATGTGTTTAATACTGTTTTCATTTTTTTTAAAGTAATAAATGAATATTTCGATCGTTCAATTTTCTGAAAAAAACTCCCTACCCTTGACAACGGGTCGGTAACACCATGAACCAAACAATTAAGGGGTTCAATGGAGTCAACAAAATCTTGAACGTTAATAATTCTTCTTCGAGGATTTCTTTTATGTTGTCGTTGGAAAGGGTTAATGTTTGCTCTCGGACATTGAGCGAAATATCGTTTTAAAACATTAAGATCATTTTAAATAATTCCTTTAAGTTTTAAATGGAATACGTTTTATGTATCATGCATTTTTCTGAATGTTTGAGATGAGGCTTGAAGATTAGTATTATTAGCGTTATTCGGACTATTGTCCCCATCTTCATTGTTATTTCTACAACGTTTCGGCCGATATACCCTCCGGCCTTCTTCAAGTTCCCGAGTTCGAAAAGAAGGTTCCCGAGTCCGAGAAGGTTCCCGAGTCCGACAAGAAATACCTGAAGAAGGCCGGAGGGTATATCGGCCGAAACGTTGTACAAAGAACAATGAAGACGGGGACAATAGTCCGAATAACGCTAATAATACGTATCATGCATATTCATTATTTCCGAATAGCAAGTTAGATCGTCACTGGATGCACCATACTTGCGATCTTGTATTACATTAAGCCTATGACAAACAGGTGCGTTAAGGAAAGGTGTCCCATAATTGCGTAATTCTTAGCAAGCTAGTCTATTAATAATGGAGATTATGTCTCTAATTGTCTGAAACCAAAACTACGTCACTGCTTACGTTACATAACCCAAAATTTTCAATACATAGAATAAACAACAACTTATATTATATACACTGAAAATTTGAAAATACAATCTGAGACAGTTCTTATTGTTTTTTTAAAACAGGTTTTAATGAATACATGAACGGTATTATGTATTTATATATAGTTTGTTTTATTTCAATATATATTTAAAATTATGGAGAGAAATAAGAGAAAATTCATCCGAAAATATGTGGGGAAAGGTACACAAACACGGGATGTTTATTGTAGGTGGCAAAATAAATGGTAAACATACACACACACACACACACACACACACACACACACACATAACAAATCCCACTACCATTTACCATTCTTACATGACTTATTATATCTCCACTTAGCGCATATAACGCACCGACGACCTCTTTCAACATCTAATACCTATGGCATCATTAAGAGAAGCTGCAAGCTACACAACCCATCAGAGAAAGAAAATAGAACTAACAACTTAACCACTCCTACTAACACCAGTAATTGACCACCCCTTCCATATTCACGACCTCCAGTATGAAAACGTCCATCGTTTCCACATTTAAAGATTTTTACATGAACATTATTTACAGACAAAAAATATTCATGTTTTTCATTTAAAAGTTTACAAATAAATAAATATTTACGATTTTGTGAAGAATTTGTGTGTAAAATACAATTTTGAGTGCAACATTTATGAGGGGGTAGGACTAAGTTTCCATTTCAAATTGTTTTATTATTTTCAATCCTTCAATAAATTTCATGATTTCGATCACTTATGACATTGAATTTTTACACCCATGACAATATATTTCAAAAATTAATATTTACCACCCCCCATGAGGGTGTTTTTTGTTTTGTTTTGGTTTTGGTTTTGGTTTTGGTAGTATATGGTGTGAATAATTTGCATACCGCTTTTAATAAAACCGTGTTTAATAAATAACCATTAAATACGAACACAAAAAAGATAACACTTATTTTTACTTTATTCAAATTGATTTCAATATAAAATTATACATATGATTGTTTTTCCTAGTCGTCCAGCACTGGTGTGTTTATGCTTAGGTGTCCATAGGAAAACGTCACTTATGAGTAAGTCCTTGTTTCTCCAGCTGTGTCCAGTGTGTTTTGTTCGCCTCATCCGGATGGTTGGTGTAATAGAAGACAGGTGACCGTACTGCTGTTTTCTTGTGGGATCCTGCTTCCAAGATTTGTTCAGGGAATCACATAACATCCTTGTGTAGCATCCATCTAGCTTATTATCTAAGAATTTCGTTAGAGTCAATGTGATACTGTCGCAATGATACGGCTACGGATCGGATGAATCCTTTCTTTATCTTAATTAGTGAGATCAGATTTCCATATGATGGATAACACTGGTGAACACAATTTTCGTTTTCGTTGAATCTGACACTTGGTTTTTAAAATTATTTTTTGACCTCTGAATCCAAAAATGACCCCAGTTTTTCTATATTGCATCAACTTTTGAGTAACAGAATACAATCGATTTTTTTCAAAATGAAAGGAAATTATAGCATCTAACAAATGTGTGTTTATTTTCTGGGATGTTTTAAATATCTACAAATGCTGGAAAATAATAAAACATTGCACTGAGTGACATAATTTTTGTTAATGATATCTCGCACTTGTTTTTTACCAACTTTTGAATTCTTAATCCAAAAGATTACCCCAGTTTTACTCAATTACACCAACTTTTTGAGTAACTGGATACTCTCCTTGGTCTCAAAACCTATTAAAATACTCCATTTAATACATTATTTTATAGATTCTTTAAAGAATTTACCATGAAAATAATGGAAAACTTGCCTGTCTGTAATGTTTGTACAAATTCAGTTTGTTCCGACAAAGGATATTGTAACTAAGTCGAATTGGGTAAAAGTAGTTGAGGTAAGTATTTACACATATTTTTTTCTCTTGTGAGTTAAAACTGCGGACAATTTCACTTTATGCTCTGACCAAGAAGGAAATTTACCACTTTCAGGTCAACACAGAGAATCCAACTGTGTTGGTGATATTGTATCAACTCAATGACTCTCTTTATGTCTTTGACAAACTGAATGTCTTGGGACTGCACCATATGAATTACTATTGTGGAAGCTCTAATTTGAGATATCAATTAACCACTGCTATTTAGTTGAGTTGTATATTGGAATTCCCAATTCCTCCAGTAAGCTCTCTATGTCAGGACAATGCATAAACCTACTGACACTTCGAAAGTGTTGCAGAAATCCACACTCTCTCAATCAAAAGTAGGATACCTTCGCTCCTTTTTCAAGCAAGTTTGTCTTATTCAGTCTTGATGCTAGGAATGATGAAGCCTTTTTTGATAGTCCTAAAAGTTGCACCAAATCATTCAACTGATGCTGATCAATTCCCCGATGAGCTGAGTCATCTTTAGTTTCAGAATTTGAATTATTGCTGATACTGAGTTCTTCATCTTAATTGAGATATTCAGGAGAGATGGCTTGAATGAAAACTGGCACTAGGATTTCAACTGAAGGAGGCACTGGACGTAAAGCCGATGATAGACTACGATACTCAATTTTACATTTGTTTTTGTTTTTATATGGTGGGGTTATAATAGATCAAAAGTAACATAATATGTAATGATATTTTGGTTCTCGTCAAATCATAGGTATACCAAATGCCAACCTATCACATGTTCCCATGATCAACATCCGTAAACACTTAACACTCTGATTGCACATCTGATGAGGGGCCCAAGACTTGTCTTAATCGAAAAGTTTTAACTCAAAATATGCAAGATAGACTAGGTTTGGTTTGGTTTGGTTTGTTTTACGGCATATCAACCTCAGTGGGTGATTTAATGCCGATAAAGTTTTGAAATAAATCAATTCTTAATGGATAATACAATTTTTTATAAATACATTTTTCCTATTTAACCCATAGATGGGAGATAGACTAGGTTTATAAATGTGCTGATGTTTGTTCTTTGATTGGGAATCAACCGAGTCACCAGATTTTAAAAAAAAGATCTCATTCCTTTTCAATAGAATAATCAACGCAATCAGTTGACCAGTCCTATTATTTTCAGACAAACAATACAATTGTGCTTATTTAGAGATTAAACTTTAGAGAAAAAAACTTAACGTTATAGATGAAAGCTGACTGTAGTTTTGAAATCAGTATGTCAATTTTAGTCTAAATCCAACGAAAAATCAAACTCGCCAGAAATTATGGCCAAAATTGTTCCCAGTGTAATCTGTACATAGTCCATGCCTTTCTCAGGCATGTAATGGCATCGCTTTCAGTAGATGAGATAATATTACGTAGGTATGTGAACTGGTCTACTTATTTTAAGGGCTAACTATCCAGTGTGGAGATGTCTCCATCTTGTTTGAAATACACAAACTCAGTTCTATGTGAGTTCACCTCGAGGCCAATGTCTGTTGCCACCCACTCTAAGTTCTGCAGCTGTGATTCGGCGAGTGCAGGATAATATAAAAAAATCAGAAAATTCACGAAAACAAATAAATAGATAAATAAACAATAAACCAAAAGAAAAATCAAAAAGGAAAATCAATAAAAATCTAAACATGGAACTTGGAAAATAGTTTAGCAGACGTGATGTCTCGAAAAAGATTCTAAAATACGTCTCATTGGCATCCTGGGACAAATATATTCTCTCTTGAAAATAACAAGTTACTAATGAAAATAGTAAGAAATGCTATGCATCAAAATTGCCGTTTTGTTGATTTTCCTTTTTTCTTTTTTTTTCTTTTTTTTTCTTTTTGTGAAGACGGTGACCAGAGGGTGAATCCATTATTCGGGAAGGCGATTAAAAAAAGGAAAAAGGATAAAACATTTAAAAGAAGAATCCATTATTATCACATTTGTGTCTTTTAGGAGAATAACAGCTGATAAGAAGGAGTAAGAAAAAAAAAGATAGCTTTAAGGAAAAGGTCCAGAATTAAATTGTTCGTTGGAAATTAAATTCGAATTAACTGAACAAAATAAAAGATACCAATATGCGGGTTAAATACTTCCATCTATCTATCTATCTATCTATCCCATACAATTCATCTCTCTCTCTCTCTCTCTCTCTCTCTCTCTCTCTCTCTCTCTCTCTCTCTCTCTCTCTCTCTTTCTCTCTCTCTCACACACACACACACACACACTCACACAATATTATATATATATATATATATATATATATATATATATATATATATATACGTGTGTGTGTGTGTGTGTGTACTGGAAGATATAAGTGTGTTTATATATGTATATATATCTGTCTATTGGTGGTATATATCTCTTGTTTGAGATTTAGTGTGAAGCATTAAAATTAATAGAAACTCGGTGTTAAGTTTCAGTTATTAAGTAAATTTTCGAGAGTATTACCTTCTTTTACTCTCGATGATTTACTTAATAAATGAAACTTAACACTTAAAAAATCGAGTTTCTATTAATTGTAATGCTTCACACTAAATCTCAAACAAGAGATATATACCACCAATAGATGGATATATATATACATATATAAACACTTATATCAACCAGAAGCATATGTGGATACCTCAACAACAACATATATTGGGAGATAGATATACAAACTCTTCTTTTATCAGTATTCATCCGAAGTGGGTTGAGCAGGCTCTATCAATTGAAAATCAGAGATGGAGTATCGTGGGAATAGAAAGAATGCAAGCGGTACCAAATCCCTAAATATAGACGTTCTTCTTTGCCGCAGATTATCCAGCAGATTCACGTATGAGAGGGACAAATGTATATATATATATACATATATATATATAAACTCTACAGCGGGGTAAAACTCTACAATGGTGCCACTTGTTAGTCGTGGGTGGTGACCGGTGATACTTAAGGATGGAATCGTGATGGTTCAGCTGTCCCTGACTTGCAACACTTCACTTTGGCCCTTACTTGGGCTAGACGCCCCAACAATCAATCGGATACAAGTTCTAGCATCTATACGATTGTCCCGACCTTATTGCTCTCATAGGATATCTCAACACTTTTTATCGTATATGAGTTAGAAGGCGATGACTGAGGATCTAAGTGTCTTGGGTATGACGTTAAACTGCATATAGTGGTGAAGATAGAGGCGCGTGGTCTAATGGTTAGAGTCATAGGAAATGGACTCGGCAACACGAGTACAATTCCTAGACGAAGCTGTTTGTATTTCATATAGCGCTAATACCCTTGGGAAAGGCATGAATCCAATTATCCCTCCAGCTATGGGTAAATAGCAGGGCAGACTGGGCTCTTTAACCATGGCTAAGTAGCCAGTCTAGGAGAAGGAAAACTGTGAATTCAAACCTGTTAAACTCCGCTTAATGAATTGACCATGTGTCAAATTCTGCTCGTACAGAGAGGTTTGTAGTGGTGAAGATTCAATTCTGGAGCTCTGTGGAATACAACTTCATCGCCATTATCCCACGTCCACTCTGACTGGGAGTGGTAGTAGATGTTACGGTCCCGTATATGCGTTAATCAGAATGAGTTTTAAAATGTATTTGAAATCAAGTTTAAAATTAACTATCCAACAAGAATAAATTTTAAAAGTCTTCGGCATGAAATAACCACAAAGGGTTGATATGTCGTAAACCCAACAACCAACCAGCCAGCCAAACAATCAATTAGATTTTAAATCATGAAATATTATCTATTTTGGATTATTAGTTTTAAAATATTTTTAATTGGGTGTTTAAATTATTTTAAGACATTCGAGTCATGATAGTTTGGTAAAGAATGTAAGAAATACTTATTTTCGTATCGTCATTTAGGCATTAATTTTACTTTCTTATTCATAATGTTTTGTTGTTAAATAGATATTTTACTTTCGCAGCCAAAAGACACAACGATTTACTAAGTTGTTGTATGTTAGTAGGGTCTTTCTTGTTTTTCTGAATATTGCTTGGGGGTGTTTTTGTTTTTGAGGTCACATAAATATATAGAACAGTTTGTTTCCAGGGCCTTTCCGTCGCTCCTGGGTAAACATTTTCTCAATCTCCCTCAACTTTGACATTGTCTTGGTGGGAGGCAGTTTTTCAGCCAAAAGGCATTGGCTTTTCTATAGAAAGTTACAAGAGTCGTCTCTTGGGGTTTGGGTGTGGTATTGCTTATTGATTTTATTTGTTATGTTTTCTATATGATTTTGTGACATGTTTTTCTTGCAGCTATAACTTTTAGAGTGTTCCTATTTAAGAGAAAAATCCTTGTCTCTCAATTTGAGAAATGTATCGCCTATGTCTGACTTGATTTGTCTATAGTGCAGCATTTTTTCACTCGCATATAATGGTTTGTTTTCCTTGTTTTTCTTCATTCTATTATTGTTAAATGCTAGTGACATTGCGTTATCCACTAGTTTTCCAAAACTGATTTAATATCACGGCAAGAATAAGGAAATTAGCATACTTATTATTATTATTATTATTATTATTATTATTATTATTATTTTCTTGTGAGAAATGCAACTGTGGGCGGTTTAAAAATTATTTTTGCAAGATATTGCCTGAGTAAGGCGGAGTTAAAAATTTATTATCAGACGGTTTGTATCATAACTAAGTAAAATCATCAAATATATTAAAGGAATAAAAACAAACAATTTGAAATGGACACTTAGATGTGTTTCCCTCAAATAGAATGTTACGTGCATCTATCAGTTATTAATTGAATAATTATTTTGAATATTTTACTCAGAGATTTTACACAAAATTGTAAGTATTTATTTGTAAACTTTTAGTTAACGTCTTGTTACAGAAAAATGGCGATTTTTTTAAAAATTGATTACAAATTTCACGAATATTTTTTTCCATTTAAATTAATACCATTTTTAAATTAATCTAATAGTTTATAAAATTTATTCATTAAAATAATATTATTTATTTATTACGATAGAAAGGATTAAGACGTTGAATTATAAGGAAACAGGTTTTATTTATTTTATGAAAATTTATTGTTGTTTATTCAATATAATGAGATTTCGGGTTATGTGACGTTAGTAAGTGACATAGTTTTGGTTGCAAACAAATAGAGACCGAATCTCCATATTAATAGATTTAGAAGTATGTTTAACCCAACCTCTCCACACGTGCATGATGAGATACAAGGTAATTTCTAAGTGGATAAAAGCTGTTTGAATTGAGAGTTTCATTCTCCTAGACTGATTATAAAACAAAGGATAAATATCCCAGTCCGCTCTACTATTTACACATAGCTTGGGGAGAAAGAGAGAGATTCAAACTTTATTTAGCAGTATGTTTATCTTTACACTTGACTAATTTATTTTTCAAATTTCCCCATGGCTGTACCACATAATTCCTGTCAACTGGTTCTCTATTTCAAAAGGATAAAGTACCAGTCTCAGGGTTGGTTCAAGACAAACAAAAGATAACAGGTTGTTCACGTGTGATCTTCAGTGTACTCAAGTGACAAGTGTGAGAGCCGCTGCCAGCAGGTTGCCGTAGGATCACCGTGGCGATAGAGTCGCTGTGAGCGGTTTTAAGTAGTATGAAATGGCAATTTCAGCTAAGAACATAATCAACTACTGGAACTGCATATATACTACTCCCGGTAAAAAAATCAAATTAAACAGTTAGATGACGTCCCCTTGGTTTTATTTAGCAGTAAATAAACTAAAACTAAGACGAATATATATTTTTATTAATAACTGAATATTCTAGCTTTGAAAAATATACGTTAACCTTTTTTTTTTCTGAGGAAGCGGATATAATTTTCTAAAATGTTATTACCGTTTTAAAAAAAAGCTCTTCTTGGGCTGCCAGAAGAAATCTACTCTCAGTGACTTCCACCCGTCACGCCGAGCCTCACCAACCCTTGCTGACCATTGCAGACCCAGTAATCAATTCTAGTTTTGGTGGTGAGTATGTACATATTTATCGCTTTTCGTATTTCATAATTGAAGCTTAATTCTATCGAAATCTATTTAAATTAGTTCTGATATATATAAAATCTAAATTCCAATATCTTTTGGTTTTTGGTTCATAAGATTTTCATGATCCTGGGTTTCGTCGTCCCATTATAAGACAATGCAGTTTTGATGAATATTTGACGTATTAAAATTATTTCAATGATGAGTCCTAATTAGGAAGACACAAAACTACTTCTGCTCCAAGTGGATAGACTGGCAAAAGACAGGATAAACTAGAGATCTTGACATGACAAATAAGTGCAAGGATTTTTTGTGGTTTATGAAGAGATATTATTATACTCCAACACATGTCTTTTCATCTGTCTATACAACTAAGGCTCTGTCATTTGAGGCGTGAATTCAATGAAACTTTTAGAAATTATTTGGGCCATTTGAAATGTTTAAACTAGATTTTTAAAATTTGGTTGATACATTTTTTTTATGTTGTTTTGTCTCACACTTGCTCTCTGTCCAAACAATTCTCTTATTCCGAGTGACTTTAGCTACAATGGATACAGTTTCCAGTTCTTTTTGAAAGGTTTAAGCCTTTGAAACGCACAGGTATAAACTCTCGCCAAGATTGGCATTTAATATAAAAATGTTATTTTCACATGTCCAACACCAAGAAAGTCAGCTGGAAAAGCTCATAAGAATTAAACTTCGAAATTAAAGCAATTTTAACTAAAGATTTTGGTAAATCATCACCAAGATTGATTCCAAATTCTCTTTTTCCTTTTGTCACCAAATTTTTAATATCTTTGTGAGCAAGAAATTTAACGTTGAGACTTTATGATCTATCTGTCTGAATTTTTGAAATGAGGCTTGATTATTTAGATTTTTTAACTGTTTTCATTATATTTTAGGTTAAATAAACAATGTTTCGGCGGCCAATGTATCCTCCTGCCTTCTTCATGTATTTGTTGTAAAACTTGAGTTCAAAGTTCCATGAAGACTTCCAAGTTCGATAAGAAGATGCCTGAGTTCGACAAGAAACCCCTGAAGAAGGCCAAAGACCAAACGACCGAAACGTTGTTATAAATAATTAAGATATAGACAATGGTCCGAAAAATAAAATGATAAAATGTTTAATATATATATATATATATATATATATATATATATATATATATATATATATAATATATATATATATAAAGGAATTGCAAAAATATCGTCGTATACATTTTTCGGTAAAAAATAATATAAATATTCTCTCTGTCTCTGTCTCTGTTTATTCAAATTATTCCTTATTATTCAACTAATATCAGAGCGAGAATATATATATATATATATATATATATATATATATATATATACCTATCTATCTCTTTTGTGCATATATATATATATATATAATATATTTCTCGCTCTGATATTAGTTGAATAATAAGCAGACTAGGATCTTTACTGGAATTCTAAGAAAAGGAAATCTCTGAGTTCAAATCTGTTAGTTGACTCCTTTTGGACTCTGATTGTGCGAAAGGTTTAGGTAAATACGAAGAAGCTGCATCTGCAAACCAAGCAGTGTTGGTCTAAGTCACAACGCAAAATAGAACAAAAAGCGACAGGAGTGTTTATGTAAAAGAGCAAGCACTTTTTTATAGCGCTTCTTTGTTGGACTTAGGTTTTCGGTTCCTTCTCGTATCGACGTCGAAAGAGTGCAGCTAATCCTCATTTTTGTACGCGTTTATAGAACATTGTTGGATGAGGCCAAATTTGGCAATGACGGGTGTATGCATTATCCAACTAAGCAGGCTTTTCTTAATAATATCTACTGGCAAAGTATTAGGGCGAACTTCTGTGCAAAGGTGCATTTATGGGTTCATAGGAAGAAAGTAATCATTAAATTTTTATGCGATTCTTAGCAGCCACCACAGGTACACATCAGCTTGATCTATGCGAAAGAGTTGCCTTCCTCACATCAAAGCGGGTTGTGTCGCACAATACTAATACTTTAAAACATCTGCGCGCTCAGCAATGTCTTCGTGAGAGTGTGCGTGCTCGAACCCCCAAATGCATTTGTGCGCCGCGTGACTGCAAATTCGTGAGAAGCTTCCGGGTTCAGATGGACGCTCTCTACCGTATTTAGGGTTTTTTGTTTCTTTTTTTTGTTTTTTTTTTTTTTTCTGCTATTCCTTTCCTTCGTCTTTTTGGTTATTTTGTTCTAGATTTTTAGTCATTATCTTCATTCTTTTTTCCTAGTTTTTATTTTTTTACAGTTTCTTTTTTCTTATATAATCCCTGCATTCGGATCATTATAATATATATATATGTATATATATTATTATATTATATATATATATAACTATGATACTGTCTGCATCTTATAAAATAAGCCTAACAGAAATCTGTTGCGAAACACACATATACATACACTATATATATATATATATATATATAATATTAATATATATATTATATATTTCGTCTTATTTTCATATATTTTGTGTCATTCTTTATTTCTTTCTTTATTTCGTTCATTAGTTTTTGTTCGTTCTGTTTTATTTATTTCCTTTTAGAATTTTCTATTATTATTATTATTATAATATTTTATTTACTTTTCACACCTTCGTAGCTGGTGGTTCATGGAGCTGATGACAGCAAGTCTCCTCAGTCTCCATTATTATTATTATATTTTTATTATTATATTTATTATTATTATTATTCTAAGCTTCTCTTTGTTGTGTCTTTTCTATTTCTAACAAATCTTCTTTTATTTCATTCCGCTTTTCATCTTCAACTTGGTTTCATAAATTAAACCCTCGTTTTCGAATATATATAATTTCCTTCTTTCCTTTATTTATTCATTCTCACATTCAGTTTTCCTCTTACTATTCACTCTTTCATCCTTTCACTCACTTTTCATGAAAACAATTCAAAAAATTTATGAAAAGGTGAGTGAAAGGATGAAAGAGTGAATAAGTAAGAGGAAAACTGAATGTGAGAATGAATAAATAAAGGAAAGAAGAAATTATATATATTCGAAAACGAGGGTTTAATTTATGAAACCAATGAAGATGAAAAGCGGAAATGAAATAAAAGAAGAATTTGTTAGAAATAGAAAAAGACACAACAAAAGAAGCTTAGAAATAATAATAATAATAATATAATAATAATAAATATAATAATAATAATGGAGACTGAGGAGACTTGCTGTCATCAGCTCCATGAACCACCAGCTACGACAGGTGTGAAAAGTAAATAAAATATAATAATAATAATAATAATAGAAAATATCTAAAAGGAAATAAATAAAACAGAACGAACAAAAACTAATGAACGAATAAAAGAAAGAAATAAAGAAATGACACAAAATATATGAAAAGAAGACGAAATATATATATATATATATATATATATATATATATATATATATATATATATAGTGTATGTATATGTGTGTTTCGGCAACAGATTTCTGTAGGCATATTTTATTAAAGATGACAGACAGTATCATATATATATATATATATATAATATATATATATATAATATACATATATATATAATTATAATGATCCGAATGCAGGGATTATATAAAGTAAAAGAAAAACTGTAAGAAAAAATAAAAACTAGGAAAAAACGAATGAAAGATAAATGACTAAAGATCTATAGAACAAAATAACCAAAAAAGAGGAAGGAAAGGAAATAGCAGAAAAAAAAAAAAAAACAAAAAAAAGAAACAAAAAAACCCTAAATACCGGTAGAGAGCGTCCATCTGAACCCGGAAGCATTCTCACGAATTTTGCAGTCACGCGTGCGCACAAATGCATTTGGGGGTCGAGCACGCACACTCTCACGAAGACATATGCTGAGCGCGCAGATGTTTTTAAAGATATTAGGCATTGTGCGACACACCCCGCTTTGGATGTAGAGGAAGGCAAACTCTTTCGCATAGATCAAGCTTGATGTGTACCTGTGGTGGGTGCTAAGAATCGCATAAAACATTTAATGATTACTTTTCTTCCTATGAACCCCATAAATGCACCTTTGCACAGAAGTTCGCCCTAATAATTTGCCAGTAGATATTTTATTAAAGAAATGCTGCTTAGTGCGATAGCTTGCATGCTATACACCCGTCATGTGCCAAATTGGCCTCATCCAACAATGTTCTATAACGCGTACAAAAATGAGGATTAGCTGCACTACTTTCGACGTCGATACGAGAAGGAACCGAAAAGTCCTAAGTCCAACAAAGAAGCGCTATAAAAAGTGCTTGCTCTTTTTACATAAACACTCCTGTCGCTTTTTGTTCTATTGTAGCGTTGTGACTTAGACCAACATCTGCTTGGTTTGCAGATGCAGCTTCTTCCGTATTTACCTAAACCTTTCGCACAATCAGAGTCCAAAAAGGAGGTCAACTAACAGATTTGAACTCAGAGATTTTCCTTTTCTTAGATTGGCTGCAATTCCAGTGTTAAAGATCCTAGTCTGCCTTATTATTCAACTAATATCAGAGCGAGAAATATATTATATATATATATATATATGCACAAAGAGATAGATAGGTATATATATATATATATATATAATATATATATATATATATATATTCTCGCTCTGATATTAGTTGAATAATAAGGAATAATTTGAAATAAACAGAGACAGAGACAGAGAGAATATTTATATTATTTTATTTACCGAAAAATGTATACGACGATATTTTGCAATTCCTTTATATATATATATATATATATATATATATATATATATATATATATATATATATTATATATATAACATTTTTTATCATTTTAATTTTTCGACCATTGTCTATATCTTTAATTATTTTATACACAACGTTTCGGTCGTTATGGTCTTTGGCCTTCTTCAGGGGTTTCTTGTCGAACTCAGGCATCTTCTTATCGAACTTGGAAGTCTTCATGGAACTTTGAACCTCAAGTTTTACAACAAATACATGAAGAAGGCAGGAGGATACATTGGCCCGAAACATTGTTTATTTAACCTAAAATATAATGAAAACAGTTTAAAAATCTAAATAATCAAGCCTCATTTCAAAAATTCAGACAGATAGATCATAACAGTCTCAACGTTAAATTTTTCTTGCTCACAAAGATATTAAAAATTTGGTGACAAAAGGAAAAAGAGAATTTGGAATCAATCTTGGTGATGATTACCAAAATCTTTAGTTAAAATTGCTTTAATTTCGAAGTTTAATTCTTTATGAGCTTTCCAGCTGACTTTCTTGGTGTTGGACATGTGAAATAACATTTTATATAAATGCCAATCTTGGCGAGAGTTTATACCTGTGCGTTTCAAAGGCTTAAACCTTTCAAAAAGAACTGGAAACTGTATCCATTGTATGCTAAAGTCACTCGGAATAATGAGAATTTGTTGGACAGAGAGCAAGTGTGAGACAGAACCAACATAAAAAAATGTATCAACCAAATTTAAAAATCTAGTTTAAAACATTTCAAATGGCCCAAATAATTTCTAAAAGTTTCATTGAATTCACGCCTCAAATGACAGAGCCTTAGTTGTATAGACAGATGAAAAGACATGTGTTGGAGTATAATAATATTCTCTTCATAAACCACAAAAGAATCCTTGCACTTATTTGTCATGTCAAGATCTCTAGTTTATCCTGTCTTTTGCCAGTCTATCCACTTGGAGCAGAAGTAGTTTTGTGTCTTCTCTAATTAGGACTCATCATTGAAATAATTTTAATACGTCAAATATTCATCAAAACTGCATTGTCTTATAATGGGACGACGAACCCAGGATCATGAAAAATCTTATGAACCAAAAACCAAAAGATATTGGAATTTTCAAAACGACAAGATTTAAAATATAGATCAGAACTAATTTAAATAGATTTCGATAGAATTAAGCTTCAATTATGAAATACGAAAGCGATAAATATGTTCTACATACTCAACCACCAAAAACTAGAATTGATACTGGGTCTGCAATGGTCAGCAAGGGTTGGTGAGGCTCGGCGTGACGGTTGGAAGTCACTGAGAGTAGATTTCTTCTGGCAGCCCAAGAAGAGCTTTTTTTTAAAACGGTAATAACATTTTTAGAAAATATATCCGCTTTCCTCAGAAAAAAAAGGTTAACGTATATTTTTCAAAAGCTAGAATATTCAGTTATTAAATAAAAATATATATTTCGTCTTAGTTTTAGTTTATTTACTGCTAAATAAAACCCAAGGGGAACGTCATCTAACTGTGTTAATTTGATTATTTTTACCGGGAGTAGTATATATGGCAGTTCCAGTAGTTGATTATGTTCTTAGCTGAAATTGCCATTCATACTACTTTAAACCGCTCACAGCGACTCTATCGCCACGGTGATCCTACGGCAACCTGCTGGCAGCGGCTCTCACACTTGTCACTTGAGTACACTGAAGAATCACTACGTGAACAACCCTGTTATCTTTTGTTTTGTCTGTGAACCAACCCTGAGACTGGTACTTTATCCTTTTGAAATAGAGAACCAGTTGACAGGAATTATGTGGTACAGCCATGGGGCAAATTTGAAAAATAAATTAGTCAAGTGTAAAGATATACATACTGCTAAATAAAGCTTTGAATCTCTCTCTTCTCCCCAAGCTATGTGTAAAAGTAGAGCGGCTGGGATATTTATCCTTTTGTTATAATCAGTCTAGGAGAATGAAACTCTCAATTCAAACCAGCTTTTATCCACTTAGAAATTACCTTGTATCTCATCATGCACGTGTGGAGAGGTTGGGTTAATACATACTTCTAAATCTATTAATAATGGAGATTCGGTCTCTATTTGTTTGCAACCAAAACTATGTCACTACTAACGTCACATAACCCGAATCTCATTATATTGAATAAACAACAATAAATTTCATAAAATAAATAAAACCTGTTCTTATAATTCAACGTCTTAATCCTTTCTATCGTAATAAATAAAATAATATTATTTTAATGAATAAATTTTATAAACTATTAGATTAATTTAAAAATGGTATTAATTTAAATGGAAAAAATATTCGTGAAATTTGTAATCAATTTTAAAAAAATCGCCATTTTTCTGTAACAAGACGTTAACTAAAAGTTTACAAATAAATACTTACAATTTGTGTAAAATCTCTGAGTAAAATATTCAAATAATTATTCAATTAATAATGATAGATGCACGTAACATTCTATTTGAGGGAAACACATCTAAGTGTCCATTTCAAATTGTTTGTTTTTATTCCTTTAATATATTTGATGATTTCTTAGTTATGATACAAACCGTCTGATAATAAATTTTTAACTCCGCCTTACTCAGGCAATATCTTGCAAAAATAATCTTTTAAACCGCCCACAGTGCATTTCTCACAAGAAATAATAATAATAATAATAATAATAATAATAATAATAATAAGTATGCTAATTTCCTTATTCTTGCCGTGATATTAAATCAGTTTTGGAAAACTAGTGGATAACGCAATGTCACTAGCATTTAACAATAATAGAATGAAGAAAACAATGGGAAAACAAACATTATATGCGAGTGAAAAAAATGCTGCACTATAGACAAATCAAGTCAGACATAGGCGATACATTTTCTCAAATTGAGAGACAAGGATTTTTCTCTTAAATAGGAACACTCTAAAAGTTATAGCTGCAAGAAAAACATGTCACAAAATCATATAGAAAACATAACAAATAAAATCAATAAGCAATACCACACCCAAACCCCAAGAGACGACTCTTGTAACTTTTCTATAGAAAGCCAATGCCTTTTGGCTGAAAAACTGCCTCCCACCAAGACAATGTCAAAGTTGAGGGATTGAGAAAATGTTTACCCAGGAGCGACGGAAAGGCCCTGGAAACAAACTGTTCTATATATTTGTGACCTCAAAAACAAAAACACCCAAGCAATATCAAGAAAACAAGAAAGACCCTACTAACATACAACAACTTAGTAAATCGTTGTGTCTTTTGGCTGCGAAAGTAAAATATCTATTTAACAACAAAACATTATGAATAAGAAAGTAAAAATTAATGCCTAAATGACGATACGAAAATAGTATTCTTACATTCTTTACCAAACTATCATGACTCGAATGTCTTAAATAATTTAACACCCAATTAAAAAATTTTTAAAACTAATAATCCAAAATAGATAATATTTCATGATTTAAAATCTAATTGATTGTTTGGCTGGCTGGTTGGTTTGGTTGGTTTTACGACATATCAACCCTTTGTGGGTTATTTCATGCCGAAGACTTTTAAAATTTTATTCTTTTGGATAGTTAATTTTTAAACTTGATTTCAAATACATTTTAAAACTCATTCTGATTACGCATATACGGGACCGTAACATCTACTACCACTCCCAGTCAGAGTGGACGTGGGATAATGGCGATGAAGTTGTATCCACAAGAGCTCCAGAATTGAATCTTCACCACTACAACTCTCTGTACGAGCAGAATTTGACACATGGTCAATTCATTAAGCGGAGTTTAAACAGGTTTGAATTCACAGTTTTCCTTCTCTAGACTGGCTACTTAGCCATGGTTAAAGAGCCAGTCTGCCCTGCTATTTACCCATAGCTGGAGGGGATAATTGGATTCATGCCTTCCAAGGGTATTAGCGCTATATGAAATACAAACAGCTTCGTCTAGGAATGTACTCGTGTTGCCGAGTCCATTTCCTATGACTCTAACCATTAGACCACGCGCCTCTATCTTCACCACTATATGCAGTTTAACGTCATACCCAAGACACTTAGATCCTCAGTCATCGCCTTCTAACTCATATACGATAAAAAGTGTTGAGATATCCTATGAGAGCAATAAGGTCGGGACAATCGTATAGATGCTAGAACTTGTATCGATTGATTGTTGGGGCGTCTAGCCAAGTAAGGGCCAAAGTGAAGTGTTGCAAGTCAGGGACAGCTGAACCATCACGATTCCATCCTTAAGTATCACCGGTCACCACCCACGACTAACAAGTGGCACCATTGTAGAGTTTTACCCGCTGTAGAGTTTATATATATATATGTATATATATATATACATTTTGTCCCTCTCATACGTGAATCTGCTGGATAATCTGCGGCAAAAAGAACGTCTATATTTAGGGATTTGGTACCGCTTGCATTCTTTCTATTCCCACGATACTCCATCTCTGATTTTCAATTGATAGAGCCTGCTTCAACCACTTCGATGAATACTGATAAAGAAGAGTTTGTGTATATCTATCTCCCAATTATATGTTGTTGTTGAGGTATCCCACATATGCTTCTGGTTGATATAAGTGTTTATATATGTATATATATATCCATCTATTGGTGGTATATATCTCTTGTTTGAGATTTAGTGTGAAGCATTACAATTAAAGAAACTCGATTTTTTAAGTGTTAAGTTTCATTTATTAAGTAAATCTCGAGAGTAAAGAAGGTAATACTCTCGAAAATTTACTTAATAACTGAAACTTAACACCGAGTTCTATTAATTTAATGCTTCACACTAAATCTCAAACAAGAGATATATACCACCAATAGACAGATATATATACATATATAAACAACACTTATATCTTCCAGTAACCACACACACACACGTAATATATATATATAATATATATATATATATATAATATATATATATTGTGTGAGTGTGTGTGTGTGTGTGTGTGAGAGAGAGAGAGAAGAGAGAGAGAGAGAGAAGAGAGAGAGAGAGAGAGAGAGAGAGAGAGAGAGAGAGAGATGAATTGTATGGGATAGATAGATAGATAGATAGATGGAAGTATTTAACCCGCATATTGGTATCTTTTATTTTGTTCAGTTAATTCGAATTTAATTTCCAACGAACAATTTAATTCTGGACCTTTTCCTTAAAGCTATCTTTTTTTTCTTACTCCTTCTTATCAGCTGTTATCTCCAAAAGACACAAATGTGATAATAATGGATTCTTCTTTTAAATGTTTTATCCTTTTTCCTTTTTTAATCGCCTTCCCGAATAAGGATTCACCCTCTGGTCACCGTCTTCACAAAAAGAAAAAAAAAAGAAAAAAAAAAAGAAAAAAGGAAAATCAACAAAACGGAATTTTGATGCATAGCATTTCTACTATTTTTCATTAGTAATTGTTTATTTTCAAGAGAGAAATATATTGTCCAGGATGCCAATTGAGACGTATTTTAGAATCTTTTCGAGACATTCACGTCTGCTAAACTATTTTCCAAGTTCCATGTTTAGATTTTTATTGATTTTCCTTTTTGATTTTTCTTTTTGGTTTATTGTTTATTTATCTATTTATTTGTTTTCGTGAATTTTCTGATTGTTTTAATATTATCCTGCACTCGCCGAATCACAGCTGCAGAACTTAGAGTGGGTGGCAACAGACATTGGCCTCGAGGTGAACTCACATAGAACTGAGTTTGTGTATTTCAAACAAGATGGAAGACATCTCCAACCCTGGATAGTTAGCCCTTAAAATAAGTAGACCAGTTTCACATACTACGTAATATTATCTCATCTACTGAAAGCGATGCCATTACATGCCTGGAAAGGCATGGACTATGTACAGATTACACTGGGAACAATTTTTGGCCATAATTTCTGGCGAGTTTGATTTTTTCGTTGGATTTAGACTAAAATTGACATACTGATTTCAAAACTACAGTCAGCTTTCATCTATAACGTTAAGTTTTTTTCTCTAAAGTTTAATCTCTAAATAAGCACAATTGTATTGTTTGTCTGAAAATAATAGGAACTGGTCAACTGATTGCGTTGATTTTCTATTGAAAAGGAATGAGATCTTTTTTTTAAATCTGGTGACTCGGTTGATTCCCAATCAAAGAACAAACATCAGCACATTTATAAACCTAGTCTATTCCCATCTATGGTTAAAATAGGAAAAATGTATTTATAAAAAATTGTATTATCCATTTAAGAATTGATTTATTTCCAAAACTTTATCGGCATTAAATCACCACTGAGGTTGATATGCCGAAAACAACCCAAACCAAACCAAACCTAGTCTATCTTGCATATTTTGAGTTAAAACTTTTTCGATTAGACAAGTCTTGGGCCCCTCATCAGATGTGCAATCAGAGTGTTAAGTGTTTACGATGTTGATCATGGGAACATGTGATAGGTTGGCATTTGTATACCTATCGATTTGACGAGAACAAAATATCAATTACATATTATTTACTTTTGATCTATTATAACCCACCATATAAAAACAAAACAAATGTAAAATTGAGTATCGTAGTCTATCATCGGCTTTACGTCCAGTGCCTCCTTCAGTTGAAATCCTAGTGCCAGTTTTCATTCAAGCCATCTCTCCTGAATATCTCAATTAAGATGAAGAACTCAAGTATCAGCAATAATTCAAATTCTGAAACTAAAGATGACTCAGCTCATCGGGAATTGATCAGCATCAGTTGAATGATTTGGTGCAACTTTTAGGACTATCAAAAAAGGCTTCATCATTCCTAGCATCAAGACTGAATAAGACAAACTTGCTTGAAAAAGGAGCGAAGGTATCCTACTTTTGATTGAGAGAAGTGTGGATTTCTGCAACACTTTCGAAGTGTCAGTAGGTTTATGCATTGTCCTGACATAGAGAGCTTACTGGAGGAATTGGGAATTCCAATATACAACTCAACTAAATAGCAGTGGTTAATTGATATCTCAAATTAGAGCTTCCACAATAGTAATTCATATGGTGCAGTCCCAAGACATTCAGTTTGTCAAAGACATAAAGAGAGTCATTGAGTTGATACAATATCACCAACACAGTTGGATTCTCTGTGTTGACCTGAAAAGTGGTAATTTCCTTCTTGGTCAGAGCATAAAGTGAAATTGTCCGCAGTTTTAACTCACAAGAGAAAAAAATATGTGTAAATACTTACCTCAACTACTTTTACCCAATTCGACTTAGTTACAATATCCTTTGTCGGAACAAACTGAATTTGTACAAACATTACAGACAGGCAAGTTTTCCATTATTTCATGGTAAATTCTTTAAAGAATCTATAAAATAATGTATTAAATGGAGTATTTTAATAGGTTTTGAGACCAAGGAGAGTATCCAGTTACTCAAAAAGTGGTGTAATTGAGTAAAACTGGGGTAATCTTTTGGATTAAGAATTCAAAAGTTGGTAAAAAACAAGTGCGAGATATCATTAACAAAAATTATGTCACTCAGTGCAATGTTTTATTATTTTCCAGCATTTGTAGATATTTAAAACATCCCAGAAAATAAACACACATTTGTTAGATGCTATAATTTCCTTTCATTTTGAAAAAAATCGATTGTATTCTGTTACTCAAAAGTTGATGCAATATAGAAAAACTGGGGTCATTTTTGGATTCAGAGGTCAAAAATAATTTTAAAAACCAAGTGTCAGATTCAACGAAAACGAAAATTGTGTTCACCAGTGTTATCCATCATATGGAAATCTGATCTCACTAATTAAGATAAAGAAAGGATTCATCCGATCCGTAGCCGTATCATTGCGACAGTATCACATTGACTCTAACGAAATTCTTAGATAATAAGCTAGATGGATGCTACACAAGGATGTTATGTGATTCCCTGAACAAATCTTGGAAGCAGGATCCCACAAGAAAACAGCAGTACGGTCCACCTGTCTTCTATTACACCAACCATCCGGATGAGGCGAACAAACACACTGGACACAGCTGGAGAGAACAAGGACTTACTCATAAGTGACGTTTTCCTATGGACACCTAAAGCATAACACACCAGTGCTGGACGACTAGGAAAAACAATCATATGTATAATTTTATATTGAAATCAATTTGAATAAAGTAAAAATAAGTGTTATCTTTTTGTGTTCGTATTTAATGGTTATTTATTAAACACGGTTTTATTAAAAGCGGTATGCAAATTATTCACACCATATACTACCAAACCAAAACCAAAACCAAAAAAAAAAAAACACCCTCATGGGGGTGGTAAATATTAATTTTGAAAATATATTGTCATGGGTGTAAAAATTCAATGTCATAGTGATCGAAATCATGAAATTTATTGAAGGATTGAAAATAATAAAACAATTTGAAATGGAAACTTAGTCCTACCCCTCATAAATGTTGCACTCAAAATTGTATTTTACACACAAATTCTTCACAAAATCGTAAATATTTATTTATTTGTAAACTTTTAAATGAAAACATGAATATTTTTTGTCTGTAAATAATGTTCATGTAAAAATCTTTAAATGTGGAAACGATGGACGTTTTCATACTGGAGGTCGTGAATATGGAAGGGGTGGTCAATTACTGGTGTTAGTAGGAGTGGTTAAGTTGTTAGTTCTATTTTCTTTCTCTGATGGGTTGTGTAGCTTGCAGCTTCTCTTAATGATGCCATAGGTATTAGATGTTGAAAGAGGTCGTCGGTGCGTTATATGCGCTAAGTGGAGATATAATAAGTCATGTAAGAATGGTAAATGGTAGTGGGATTTGTTATGTGTGTGTGTGTGTGTGTGTGTGTGTGTGTGTGTGTATGTTTACCATTTATTTTGCCACCTACAATAAACATCCCGTGTTTGGTACCTTTCCCCACATATTTTCGGATGAATTTTCTCTTATTTCTCTCATAATTTTAAATATATATTGAAATAAAACAAACTATATATAAATACATAATACCGTTCATGTATTCATTAAAACCTGTTTTAAAAAAACAATGAAGACTGTCTCAGATTGTATTTTCAATTTTTCAGTGTATATAATATAAGTTGTTGTTTATTCTATGTATTGAAAATTTTGGGTTATGTAACGTAAGCAGTGACGTAGTTTTTGGTTTCAGACAATTAGAGACATAATCTCCATTATTAATAGACTAGCTTGCTAAGAATTACGCAATTATGGGACACCTTTCCTTAAACGCACCTGTTTGTCATAGGCTTAATGTAATACAAGATCGCAAGTTGGTGCATCCAGTGACGATCTAACTTGCTATTCGAAATAATGAATATGCATGATACGTATTATTAGCGTTATTTCGGACTATTGTCCGTCTTCATTGTTCTTTGTACAACGTTTCGGCCGATATCCCCTCCGGCCTTCTTCAGGTATTTCTTTGTCGGACTCGGGAACCTTTCTCGGACTCGGGAACCTTCTTTTCGAACTCGGGAACTTGAGAAGGCCGGGGGTAATATCGGCCGAAACGTTTGTAGAAATAACAATGAAGATGGGGACAATAGTCGCGAATAACGCTAATAACTAAATCTTCAAGCCTACTCAAACATTCAGAAAATGCATGATACATAAAAACGTAATTTCCATTTAAAACTTAAAGGAATTATTTAAAATGATCTAATGTTTTAAAACGATATTTCGCTCGAATGTCCGAGAGCAAACATAACCCTTTCTCAACGACAAAACATAAAAAGAATCCTCGAAGAAGAATTATTTAACGTTCAAGATTTTGCTTTGACTCCATTGAACCCTTATTCGTTTGGTTTCATGGTGTTACCGACCCGTTTCAAGGGAGGAGTTTTTTCAAGAAATGAACGATCGAATTATTCATTATTACTTAAAAAAATGAAAACAGGTATTAAACACATAAAGAATCTTTTTTTCCAAAAAACGATTTCCTTCCAAAGCTTAATTTATATAACAGCGGATACACAAAATTATTCCATTTACTTATAACTAGCTATCATCAATACATTATCTATTCCATCGGTCTCTTTCTTTCTCTCTCTCTATCTCCTTCCACTCTCTCTCCCTCTCTATCTCTCTCTCTCTCTATATATATATATATATATATATATATATATATGTATTATATATATATATATGTATATTTAATCCTAATGGAGTCAGATATATCTACTAATAGTTTCGCTACTAGCCTCATCGGCCAGGTTCTTGTCTGATGAGCTACTAGCGAACTCTTAGTGGGTAATATCAGACTATTAGG
>CM042146.1:1355307-1364416 GCA_023376005.1 Doryteuthis pealeii | reverse complement strand
CAGAGAAGAGATAGACAAGACAATCACACAATCTCCATTATGAATACAGATATCAAATAAAGATTTGCATCGCATAAAGTGAGAAAATGTATTTCTAACTTTAGAGGGGGATGTGCATTATTCCGTTATGCGTTTTCTTACTTTGCATTCAGCAATTTAAGTGCACCCTTGTAAATATATTCATATATATAATGTATGAAATACGCTTGGCGAGATCTGTAATTGATTATTTAAGGCTTTTGCTTCAGAATGTTAAAAAAAAGTTAAAAAAAACAACAACCAAACAAAAAAAACGCATTTTAGCTTAGACATATATACAAGATTTTCCTTTTAAGATTTCAAGTATATCATGTGCACTTACTGTTATGTTGTTCATTTCAAATTGGATCTTTTATCTTTTTTCCAACTTCTCGTGTTCTTGGCGCGGTTTTCTCGTTTTGTTTTTTTAAACGGCATACTAACGTCTTGGCCTTGTGTTTTTAGTTCTGTAGTCTGATACATAACTTGCCGCAAAGTTATATACTTTAGAGTATTCTAGAAAAAGCTGAAGAATATATGTGTGAAAGTGATACCACTTGGAACCGTGTCCTAAAAACTTGGAAAAGCTGGAGGAACTGGAAATCAAGGAAGATTGAGGCCACCCCAGACAACTGCATTGCTGCACCGGCCAGAATATTCAGAAGAGTCCTGGAGTCCCTGAGGAGACTTGTTGTCACTCAAACCCCATGAAAGCCCATCAGCTGACGCTGCTGTTAAAACTAATAATAATATAATAATATAATAATAATAATAATAATAATAATAATAACTCTGGACCTTGCCAGAGAATGAAAAAGCTGTGGAATATGAGGGTGAAAGTAGTTGCAGTTGTGCACTTGGAACAGTCCCAAAATAACTTGGAAAAAGGACCTGGAAATCAGAGGAAGAATTGCTGAGAATGTAAATTAAATGACTAAAAAGTCGTGACATCAGTGGTGACGTAGTTTTGGTTATAGACAACTTACATACTCTCCATTATAATAAGATATAATATCATATTATATGTTTGTGTGTATATATATATTATATATATAATATATTATATATCTGTGTGTGTGTGTGTGTCGTGTGTGTGTGTGTGTATTGGGAATGGAAACTTAGCATTCTAAATCAAGAAATCATTTCTTTGGGAAATATTTAAATTCTCTGACTCTGGACTTAAAGATTAAGATTTCGCATTTGCAAATCTCGCAATTGACAGAATTATAAAACTTGCAAATCCATATTTTAAATTATGACCTTTTTCTTGATTAGAATGCATTTCCAGTTGCTGGATTATAACTGTGCAATCACAAACGAAATGTCTCACTAAATGACTGAAATAAAAAAAAAATGAAAGAAAATGATTCTGGAGTGTAACATTTCGGCTACAGGTGTGGGGAGCGTAAAAGACTTTTTCAGACCGGGCATGCGCAGAAGCATCTAATTTTTTCGGGTGCAAAAATAAAAGAACTATTTGATAAATAGAAATACAAAATAAGATGAATAAAGCAAAAGATAAACCATTTAAAAAAACAATACAAGAAACAAGTGAACAAACGTGTCTTTACTTACAGGTTATATAATGTTGTTTTTTTCCGGATTGTGGGAAACGGTAATATGACATCCCTGTGCTGTGTTTGAAAAACGGTCGAGAGGAAAGAATCCTCACGTAACACAAGTGGCAGAGACACGTCTAATGTATCAAAACAAACTATATATATATATATATATAATATATATATATATATTGTGTGTGTGTTTGTGTGTGAGTGTGTGTGTGTGTGTGTGTGTGTGTGTGTGTGTGTGTGAGTGTTGTGTGTGTTTGCGTGTGTGTGCGTGAGTGATTTGTGATTATATGTATGTAATAAATAAATATCTATATATTCATACGCATGTGTGTCACGCCCTGTCACCGCCTCAGATAAATAATGGATCCTTCCGTTTTGATTGTGACGAAAGAAAAGGAATTAAAAATAAAAGAGATAGATCGGGAAAAGAGATAGAATAGAGAAAGAGATATATAGGTGAGATAGAGGGGGAGGAGATCATTGAAGGTTGGAAGCGGAAGCAGAGAGAGGGATGGTGAAAGACATAGAGAGAAGGAAATAGGGGGAAATAGAGGAGAGAGAGAGAGAGAGGAGAGAGAGAGAGAGAGAGAGAAATAGGAAAGGGGAAATAGAGAGAAAGAAGAGGAATATTATACATACATACACATATATTGTATGTATTTGATTATATATATATATATATATATAATATATGTGTGTGTGTGTGTGTGTGTGTGTGTGTGTGTGTGATTTCATATATATATGCGCGCGTTTGAATGTGTATGGTGTGTGTTGGGAATGAAATTTAACATCTTAATCAAGTATATATGTATATTTCATAATATATATATATATATATATATATTGTGTGTGTGTGTGTGTGTGTGTGTAGAGAGAGAGGGGGGTTTAAGAGATATAGAGGGGAGATAGAGAGGTGAATGTGATAGAGAAGAAGAAAGTGTTGGTAGAGATAGTGAAAGAAAGATAGAGGAAAGACAGAAGATAGATTAGGAGAGAGGGGGAAAGAGAGGAGACAGAGAGGGAATTGAAGATAGAGAGAGGATGATGAAAGCTACAGAGAGATAGTGAGAAAAAGAGAAAGTGATGGAGAGGAGAGAGGAGGCTAGAGCGAAGCATAACGCTAATATCGATGGTCTCTTTCAATGGAATGGAATGAAAAAAAACAGAATGAAAGATATGAATGTGTTTGAATATTACGCCCTGTCGTCACTTCAGATAAATAATGGATTGTTAAGAATCAAGAGGAAAGAACATCCAACACAGCATAACGACGAAGGAAGAACATATATATATATGATTACATATAATTATATATATATATATAAAGAAAATTTGAAAAAACAAGTATTTCCGAAATTGGGATGAATTTAATAATCGATGCTTAAAACATTTCGGTTACATTGAACCTTCATCAGGATGTCTCTTGGGTGAAGAAAATGATGGATGTTTTATATGTGACGGAGATGAAAATCTTTTTAGTTATGTAACTGTTTGATCAGCGTTTTTTTGAAAGGCAAGTCGCGATCCAGCACGCGAGAAGGTGTCATGACGCGTGACGCAACTCGAAGAAATGCAAAAAGACGAGAAAAAGTATTAATGACTGATTATTTTTAAGAGAACATAGGGAAACAAGTGGGAATGATAACTAAATAAATAATTAAATGAAGCCTGGTATTTTGTAATTATTTAACACTATTTTAGCTAAAAACGGAGATATATTGAAAAAACCATTATTAAGGGAGGGCAAATGCGAAATTGCACAGGCTTCAAAAATCTGTCGTAGTCTTTTGTTGTGAATATGGGCTAATATTGTGGCATCATTGAAATTAAAGTTATGATTAGTTTCAGACATATGTTGGAGGAGGGTGTTCTGAAAATTGCCAAATCAATTAGAAGCTTACTCAATGTGGGGTCTCACCATCCTATAAAATCCGAGGCTGGTGTTTACGCAATTCCATGTAAAGATTGCGACAAAAAATACATTGGGGAAACAGCAAGAACTCTCAAGAAGCGTTTATATGAGCACAAACGCGATATTAAATTGGGCAATTTTCAGAACACCCTCCTCCAACATATGTCTGAAACTAATCATAACTTTAATTTCAATGATGCCACAATATTAGCCATATTCACAACAAAAGACTACGACAGATTTTGAAGCCTGTGCAATTTCGCATTGCCTCCTTAATAATCGACATGGTTTTTTCAATATATCTCTCCGTTTTTAGCTAAAATAGTGTTAAATAATTACAAAATACCAGGCTTCATTTAATTATTTATTTAGTTATCATTCCCACTTTGTTCCCTTAATAACCGACATGTATTATTTTTATTATCTCCGTTTCTAGTTAAATAGTGTTAAATAATTACTAAATACCAGGCTTCATTTAATTATTTATTTAGTTATCATTCCCACTTTGTTTCTCTATGTTCTCTTAAAAATAATCAGTCCATTAATACTTTTCTCATCTTTTGCATTTCTTCGGGTGCGTCACGCGTCATGACACCTTCGCGTGAGTAGATCGCGACTTGCCTTTCAAAATAAAACGCTGATCAAATACAGTTACATAACTAAAAAGATGTTCATCTCCTGTCACATATAAAAACATCCATCATTTTCTTCACCCAAGAGACATCCTGATGAAGGTTCAATGTAACGAAATGTTTTAAACATCGATTATTAAATTCATCCCAATTTCGAATACTTGTTTTTTCAAATTTTCTTTATATTGTCGGATTTAATTTCCATATTTACTCCCATATATATATATATATATATATATATATATATATATATATATATATATATATATATATATATATTCTAATTCGTTTCATTGATATTATTTTAGGTTACTTGAATGATAGAAAATAGCTCTAATGAATAAATGATAGTTACTATCATTTATAGTAATATACGTTAAAATCCGAGACGCGACAAATAGAAATGTATTTAAACGTCACTAGTAGAAAGACATCCTGTATGGAGGGCTAACATCTGGTAACAGACAGATTGGTCGCCCCCTACTGCGATTCAAGGATGTCTGCAATAATGACCTCAGGTGCTTTGGCATTGTCCCTTCCAGCTGGGAAAATTTGGCTCAAGACCGCCCTCGGTGGCGGCAGAATCTCCATAGAGGATTGTACATGTCAGAATTCACCCTGATAAAATATCAGGAAGCTAAGAGGTCCATAAGAAAGCAACGGCAACAAAGCATCGGAACATCATCATCTACAGGGACAACCTACAAATGCAAAATCTGTGGTCGAGAATGTTTCTCAAACATAGGACTTCATAGTCACAGGAGGCGCTGCAACTTCAGGGGCACACAAAAACTTTTATCATAGTCTTTCGAGACTGAATTACCAATGATATATATATATATATATATATATATAATATATATATATATATATATATATATATATATATAATTACAGTGTGTATAGAAAGGACCGTTGAAAACAGTGGAAACAATTTCAACAGTCATAATTGTAATATCGACTTCCGCAGTTAACTGTAATTAATCTTGATTAATTCAGTGGAATTAACCCTAAAGATCCTTATGGTGAAATTCAAGTAGGTTATTTATATACACACTGTAATACTAAATTTGCTCTACAAATGTATTGAGCACTTTATATTTGCTATAACACAGACTTATCCGATAAATAATTGTATCAACCAAATATTGTGAGTAACTCAATATTTTTTACCAGTAAGTCATTCTATTTATTATATATATATATATATATATATATATATATATAATATATATATTATTTTATTATTTTATAAGGAGAGTCAGCCGTATCTATGAATATATGTGTGTTTGTAATTCTTGTTATAAACATACTAAAGATAAAACTCTGTATCTTCCTAATCTGTCATAGTTGGAATTTTCCCAAGTCTCTAATAGTCCATTTGGTGTTTCAAGACAGTAGATTTGGTTGTCGTCCAAAATATATATATCTACATTTGGTCAATTTTAACCCACAACTTTGTTGTTAATGTCTTCCGTTCACACAGAAGACAATGCATTATTGATAAAGAAAACATTAATATTTCAGATAAAGTCTGGACAAAGAGCCAAGTGAATTCTTATCCCACTCGACTTATGTAGATTTATCGGTACTCAAGCTAAGTCTTGATATTTCGAAAAGTGTCATTATACTTTCGGAACTATAGTGCATTTAATTTGCATATTGGTTTTAACAAAATTGAGTTTAATAAATAGTTATTTGGTCTTATTGATTTCTAATATTATTGTTTTATTCTCCAACGTATTAAATTCAATCCTATGAATTATTTTACATTGAAATCAATTAAAATTATAATTAAAATACGTGTAATTGTTTTATATGCATTCTCATTTAATTTTGTGAGTATTTCTAATTTAATATATTTCATTACATTAAACATTTAATACTAATGTCCGGAGGGTGCATATTCTTGTTAGTATTGTTTGCTATATTTATAAGTAAATAGTGTTCGATATCATTGATAGAGCGAAGACAAAATCAATGTACTTGATAACTATCAGTTTCTCGCCTTAGGAACTTTCAAACCATATGTTTGAAAATTGTATAGGTCAGAAATTAACAATGTGACATGACCCCTCTCACCGGAAGAAGCGAATATCTCATCGAAAAAGGATTAAAAACGACAATACATGAATTAAGGATTTTATATTTTTTCCATTACCAGCAGACCAACATAGCTAGATAGATATGAATCAACTTAGATAGATAAATAGATAAAGAGATCTGAGCAAACTTAGTAGCGAGATGTATATGTGTAGACTGAGATAGATAGATAGATAGATAGATATGCACAGATTGAGTCAATAGATAAATAGATAGATATGTACAGGCAGAGATAGATACATATATATACAGAATGTGAATAAAAGAAGCTAATACAGTGAAACAGATTGATCAGTAAGATTTGTGGGTGTGTGTGTGTGTGTGTGTGTGTGTGTGTGTGTGTGTGTGTGCGTGTGTCAACAGATTTAAAAGGTAATGAAGATCATTCAACAGTATATTTTCTATTTTTCTATTCTTTCTTGTCCAATTAAAAAAAATGTGATAAAGTAATAGAAAATAATGCTCAGTCAGTAGAGCGTCCGGCTAGGAACCACGAGGTTACTGGTTCGATACCGGCTCACCAACTTAGTGTATGAGTATCACAGGGATCTGTGCGGTCAAGTAAGGAGCTGATGGTTACATTATATTTTGTATCACTGTTTTATGGAAGTAGTAAAGTTTTCATTTCCTTTTTTTTAAATACAATTTCAACCAAAATCTGAAGTCCACCAATCCTTTCTTAACAACAAACTAGGAAAACTGCGATCGATACTATCACAAGCTGTCACTAAGTGGTCACTCATCCAAAAAATAACATATTAACATGTATGCTTAACTTTACTGCTCAGGTGTGTTGTGACCAGAGATTATCTCCTACCGACCTAAGCAACAAAAGATCGGCTATGTTTTACCTGGGGGAGACGACTGACACAAACTGTGCAATTCTCGCGAGACGGGTGATTTGCATAACGACTTTGCCAGCCGCAATGAAAGCGGATAGTCGTCTACACTGGATGACTTTGTGCGGCATTGTCCCACGAAGAGGAAGAAGAGAAAGACATCGAAGAAGCAGCGTGGAGAGGGCCACAACGTTTCAATACCGCCTGCACTTTCGCAATATAAATACACGAACATTTGTTATATATATATTTACCAACCCCTCCGCACGAGCAGGATGCGACACAAGGTAAAATTTTTAAGCGGAGTTTAACAGGTTTGAATTCAGAGATTTCCTTCGCCTAGACCGGTTGCCTAACCATGGCTAAAGAGCCCAGTCTGCCCTACTATTTATCTATAGCTGGAGGGAGAGTAGGATTCATACCTTTCCCAAGGGTATTAGGGCTAAGTGAAACGCAATTACCACATCCAGGATTTGAACTCGGGGCGACGAGTCCATTTCCCATTACTTTAACCATTACACCACGCGTTTCCATTTGTTATATTACCCTGTCTCGGATAAATAATGGAGAGAGTGAGACTCATAGATGAAATGATGGTTCTTGTTAATATCTGCTTACTGGTTCAAACTCGACTGCCATCTTTTTCTGGCTGATTTTTCGGGCTGATTTCTCTTCAATTCAATTCTATTAACGATTGGTTCTTCTTTATTTCTGGGCCGTCATCCTTTGTTTTAATTACTTAACAAACAAGACATGGTGTTTTCTTATAAAGCTTTTATTTAACAACCCAGCCCAGAATTCGACCACTGCATGGAAGTTGCAAACCCTGAACGACATCCTCTCTTGCAGGGTGCAGGCTCGCACTTGACTTAATTAGGCGTGAGATAGTTAGTTAGTAACTATGTCACGCCTATTCGTGCGTTTTTTAAGGGGTTAAGTAAAAATGTTACTACCTGTCAATAACTGTTGGCTAACTTTCCACTGGACACCGTCATTATGAATCTAACGAACTTTATTCAAATATTCTCTACTACAGGTACCTACATAAATCATAAGCTACTTATGAATTATGTAACACATTTATATGGTGGAAACTGTTGCTTCAGAGCGTGACTTCACAGAAAAATCTGGATCTTTGGCTTCTATTAATGATATTTCATAGCTTATCTCGATCCAACACAATCTTAATTGCATCAATACATATTTACATACTTTGGAAATCAGCAATTAAATTAATGCAAAGTGTATAAAGGTTTATTTTATTTTCTATATCTAAAGTTAGAGTTTGTTTACGTTAGGAAGCTAAATTAGTGAAATAGATCACTAATTAAGACTAATCCTATTCTAGTAGTGACCACTCCAAATGGATTTAACAGGTTTGAATTCAGAGTGTTCCTTCTCCTAGACTGGTTACCTAACCAAGGTTAAAGAGTCCAGTATGTCCTACTACTTACCCATAACTGGAAGGAGAAGAGTTGGATTCATACCTTTCCTAAGAGTATTAGAGCTATGTGAATTGTGGCTTCGTCCAGGATTTGAACTCGGATCGACAGGTCCATTTCCCACGACTCTAACCATTACACATATAACTTCCCATATAATAATATAAAAGTATATGCTCGATGAAAAACATAAATATATGATGAAATATATGATAAACATATGAATATATATAATATATGATGAATATATAAGAATATAGATATGTAAGAAAGGGATTATTCTTGTTCGATATATACACTTTAATATATCTACTCATATAATAAAGTCAGTTCGTCTGTGTGGATGTCTGTATGTGTGTCTGGCTTTAACTAAATGACTACAACAATTAAACCCAACAAATTATTAAAAAATCCGAAAGGATTATAATTCGGAGTAATTTTGGGTCTTCTTTAAACCATCATCAAGGGCGTTTTAAGACGTTATAATTATTTGTAACATTATTTGCCATTTTGTTTATGACAGCTACAATTACCAACACAGGAACATGTATCATACATCAAAATGAAACTGGTCCTCTGTGGATCACATTCC
>CM042146.1:1327807-1350307 GCA_023376005.1 Doryteuthis pealeii | reverse complement strand
TGCATGCAGCACGGATATCCATGACAATCTCTCGCCAACCTTCCCTATCATTCATTGCATCTGGGAGGTCCTCTGTGGAGCTACCAGCATCTTCGCATAGCTGGTCAATGTAGGTCCTTGCTGGGCGCCCCACACTTGCATGTCTATGTGTTGGCTTCCACATGAGAACGTCGCTTATGAGCTCGTCCTTGCTTCTCCAGCAGTGTCCTGCATGCCTTTTCCGTCTCACTCAGATAGTTTGTGAGATGTTGGGGGGCAAGTGACCGTACAGCTGCTTCCTCGTGGGTTGCTGTTTCCACGACTTGTTCAAGACTGCACGAAGCATTCTTGTGCAGCTCCCATCTAGCTTATTCTAAAGACGCTTCGTTGTGAAAATGTTTAATGCCAAGAGGGAATAGAAACGACTTTCTCTTAGTTGGAAGTTGATCATTTTACTTTGGCAGTTTATATGGATTTATTTATCGATCGCTGAATTTACAAGATTCGATACTTGTGACGACATCTTTGGTGCCTCTATTTACAAGATTCTTCGATGCATGTCGGAATTTAGGTGTCTGAAAATGTGTCCGAAAGTTAGCGGGGTGAGTTTATAGTAGAGAAAGAGAGATAGAGATAGAGATAGAGATCAATAGACAGATAGATAGACAGATAGATAGGTAAAGGGATATATATATATATATAGTGAGTGGAACAGTGTGTGAGATTTTTTTAGTTTTATTCTCTGTGTGTGTCTGTGTGTGTTTATGTTTCAGATATAATCTCCTCTTTGACCAAATCTCTTGGTTTATGAATGAATAACGAGGCGAATTGGTACGGCGAATCGAGTTCAAATTCTGGAACGTGGTTGTTTGCATTTCACTTTGTGCAAATACACTTGGGAAAATGGTATGAATCCAACAATTCTCTCTCTATGGGTAAATAGTAGGGTAGACTTGGCTCTTTAATCTTTCGTATGGGAACCGGTCTAGGAGAGCAAATCCCAAAGAATTCAAACCTGTTTAATCTCTGCATAAAACATTGATTTTGTGTCACATCTTACTCGTTCGGAGGGGTTCGGTAAATAGATATGTATTTGAATAATCCAGCACCCTTTTTTTATACCGTGTTATTCTATTCATGTGATTAATACACGCACCCAGAAGATCATTCATATCTAAAATATCGTGGATTTAAAATATTGAGCTTCAATATTATTTTTAAATAAAACCTGCTTGTTTATAAAGGTTACCAATTAACAGGTGGTTTTGGCATAACTTTATTTAGTACAGACTCACAAATAACACTTATTACATTATATGTCAGCCTTGAAAATCAGGAATCGAAATCCTTAGCTTTAATTCAAATCATTGATGTCAGTGTGAAATTCCGATTCAATTTCCTATGACGATAACCATTACACTAAGCATGTCTCCAATATCCAGAGTAAGTTAAAGAGTTTAAGAAACCATTCATTCCAAATGTCAACTATTTTGATGTAAATCCAATGAGAGCTGTTATAATTTGGTTCTTGAGCTTTAAGGAACAGGAAGTACCAGTTTCTGCAATTGTACATGGAAAACGGAAGTATTGACCCCGCCATTTTTGTCAAGAAAAAGGTGGTAGGACTCTCTCTCTCTCTCTCTCTCTCTCTCTCTCTCTATATATATATATATATATATATATATATATATATATAATATATATATATCCCTAAAGTCTGTCTGTAGTCTTTTTATATTTTTTTTTACTGCTGGGTATATAATGGGGAGGAGGGCGTTGCTAGGAGTATTATATATCTGTCCATCTTCCATTGGATTGCATTCCTTCGCCTCCTCCTCTGGTTGATATGGACTTCCTTAATTCTGTGCACCATCCTCTTCGTTTAAATGATGAACACAAGATTTGATTTATTTTTCTCAGACGTCTTTATTACCCGAAAGAAGATGGTTTACTGGGGAACAGACGACCATCACGTCTGGCCTTTTCAACTAACTGCCAAATTCTAACTCAGTCCCCTTCACACGCTTTTCCTTTAGCCAATAAAAAAAGCGGCTAGGCCAGTGAAAGGTGAACTGTTTGTCAATCTCTTATATTACGGTTATGCTATGATGGTAACTTTTCATTTCCAATACGGTCATTTAAATGTTACTACACTACAGCCAAAATTCGTAGGCAACCCACAAATTATGTAACATTGTGTCGAATTTATTAATTACGTTCTCGATAATTGTTTTTATGGCATATAAACTTTCAGAGTCATTTAATGCCGAATCAAGTCATTTTTAATAAACAAACTACTCAGGTTATGATATAATTTACCACGAACACATGAACTCTTCCTTTTATAAATAGCAGTAGTTTCTACACTTAAGCGAGAGTTAGTATTTCAGCAGACAGCCGATAAGACAGCCTCTCGTGTCACCGACTCTTGGTATATGTCTTACTACTGTTCTTTGTTAAAATATTTGGTTAACTCATTTCCTGTCTTTGTGTCTTTATTCTGGGCCCCTAACCAGGCTACAACACATATAGTAACTGCCGTTGCTTCAGTGATCCCCCAACTAAGTATCGAACAAACTCATTGCTGTAGCTTCGGTCATCTAGTGGAGACCTGTCCTTTAAATGTGACTTGACCGTAATTTATCTTTCTCACACAGCATTCATATTCTTCTAAGCAGCAGTGCTATGTACCTCTTTCTCGTCGGATACATAACCAGAGTTCTTATTTGATAGAGAGAGAGAGAGAGAGAGGGTGTGTGTGTGTGTGTGTGTGTGTGTGTGTGTGTGTGTCTGAGAGAGAGAGAGAGAGAGAGAGAGAGAGAGTATCAGAGAGATATTTAGTCGATGCATAACTTACTGCTACTTTGGCCATTGGTGATGTGTAGTCTTCTTTCAATTCGCCATGTTGGATTCCATCTCTTCTCTTTTACTTCGGCGTGATGTCTACGTCTGGTCCTTCTTTTTATTTCTTGTTGGTTTATTTTCTATTAAGGCATGCTCAATCAATCACAACGCCCATTGTTTTTTTTAACTTTTTTTTTCTTACTAATTAACATCGCGCACGGAGTTGAGTCCAGCCACCCAGGACACGTCTATTCTGGGTTACATCTCGGCTGTAACTAAGGATCTAACTAGTTCTCACGCGATTTGCGGTTTCCCGCCTCTGGGGTCAAAGTTTCCCAACGGTCTGTAACTTTCCATTTGGGCTCTTTGTATTCCCTCTATACGGTGTTGTCAATAACCTATGCTACCACGTAGATAATAAACAATAGTTTTGTGCAACTACTTCAACTGGTCCCCAGGCTGTAAATTTTTAGTGTTCATCACATGAAAACGTACTTTTATTTATGGCAACAAGATGTTCGACTCTCAACAAAGCAGCGTCTATGCTGCTCTTGATAGGAACTAATTAGTAAATCTTGTCCGTCTGTTCGTGTAAAATTAGGTTGAATTACGTGAAAGCTTTATGGTGGGAAATCTATTAAAAAATATTGGAACAGCGTATATTCGACGTGGTTTGCCAAAAAAAAAACGACTTTTTTTACGACACACCCATTAAATCTGTCTGTGTTGTCTCCGCGCACGTTTATGTGTGTCTGACTTTTCCTGTGGCTCAGATAACACGAATGAATAAGAATTATGACAGGAAATTTTGCGAAGTCCATCTTCATGAATATTTTTCTTCGTGTAAGATGCGGGTGGCGCTTGCTCGGGTGTGTTTGCTCATCTTTTATGCATGTGTGTATCTATGTGTGTCTGTGTGTGTGTGGGGGGGGGGGGTGTCTTCGTGTGTGCGTAATTATCTGTGGTTGTATGTAATCATATATAGAGAGTTACACACGAAGAAGTACACACTTGTGTCCATTTTAAGTAGTCGCGTTTGCGCATGCGTGTGAGTGTCGATTGAAAAAAAAAAGAAGGAAGAAGGAAAAAGAAGCTCTGCCTCCAACACTATTGATATAAAAATTCTTACGCCTAGCCACAATAACAATCTTGCCAAGTCTGAAAAGGAACAGACCGAATGTTACAAAGTGATTGATCAGCAACCGAAGAATAACAGAGTAATGCAGTTTTTTTTTGGTTTTTTTTTTTTTGGGGGGGGGGGGAAGGTGGTAAGGTGTGGAAGGTGGTCAGTTGTTTTATAGCATTGTTTGCTTTTATTTAGTAGATGGATATGTCTTTTTTCCTTTCTCTCCCTTTCCTTTCCCTTCCCTTCCCGTTCATACTCTTTCTTTTTTTCTTTCTTTTCTTTCTTTCTTTCTTAGCCAGGTTCTGGCATGTGCGCAAAAGCGTCTCATATTCACGAGCGCGCCATGTTTTTGTGCTCGAAAAATTTCGGCGTCGTTTTTATTCACCTTCTCCTTCTCTGTCCCATTTCCTTTATTCACACTGCTCTCTCTCTCTCTCTCTCTCTCTCTCTCTCTCTCTCTCTCCTCTCTCTCTCTCTCTCTCTCTCCCAAATATTTTTCTTGATTTTTATTAAATTTATATATATTTTTTCTTTATTTTCATATATGATTGTATTCTTCATTGTGTGTTCTTTTCTCATCTAGACATCAATGGACGAATGTAAATGGCAGGCCTCATATCGGATGTTATATTTAGCACATAACTGCCAAGAAACAGCGTTAACTATCTCATTCTATTCCTATCTATCTATCTATCTATCTATCTATCTATATTCATTTACCTATCTATCTGTATCAATATATTCACATATCTATCCTTATATTTACAAATCTATCTATCTCTTCTATTCCCCTATATATATATATATATATATATATATATATATATATATATATATATATGGGAGAAATGTGAGGAGGTTAATCCGACAATATGTGGAGAAAAGTAGACAAACACGGGAAAAAATCCACTACCCATCCCCCCAGCCACCCCTGCTCCCACTGACAATCTACTGTTTTTCACCATTCTGAAAATGTCCTTCATTGAAGCTAGAACTGGGCTTCTGGTCCTGATGATCGTCTAAATGGCCGAAACGTTGCATCGTCGACAATAAACATCCAGTTTCCATAACATCCCGTGTTTTTTCTACTTTTCTACACACACACAACACAACATATATATTATATTATTAATATCATTCTGTTTATATATATATATATATAATATATATATTATATATATATATATATATATATATATATATATATATATTATATATATATAAAGGAAATAGGAATGATCCGACGGTATAAGTATAGATAAAAAAGATATGAAAAACACACAATGCTGTTAAAATGAAAATATTTATATCATATTTATAGCTAATATTGAACAATATTTCGATTTATAAAAATCATCTTCAGAGCTTGTTTTTTTTACTCCGGACTCATCGAGAGAGAAGCAGAAAAATAATTTAAATTCAAACCGGAAACAATGATGAATTAATTATTTAATTATAAGTATTTTATATATATATATATATATATATTATATATATATATACATGCGTGTGTGTGTGTGTGTGCGTGTCTCATAACACACACTACACCCACACACACTTACTACAAAAACACACACACACACACACACACACCACACACACACACACGCACACACATTATATATGTATTACTGTGTACATATTTTTCTTTTTTACCCACCCTCTCTCTATCTCTCTTAAAATCGCAATATCCTCATGGTAATTTACTTATCTACTAGTAATCAATTACGTATCAGTGTCTCTATAGATATAAAAAAAAGTAGTGTGATACCAACTTTCGAAGTTTTCCCACCGGGGATTAAAGTCTACCTTAGATTCCGGCTCGAACTCATTATTACACTTGCTGATTTTTCAAGCAAGTTCGATAACTTCTCACTTGGAAAAATCTTTACGATAAACTTTTTCCAATTCATTTAATAAGAAATGTGATTCATGCATAACAACCTAAAGGAATTAACAAAATCACGTAGCCTCATTACTGTGTGAAGTCGGTGTTTATCCCACATTGGTGTCAATGTTATAGGGTTCGAGTCTAGTTAAAGACTGGCTATCATATGCTGATTTTCAATAGGAAGCAAATCGTTCCTATTTTGGAATTTCTAAATAACACACTTTACTTACATATGCAATTTTTATTTACATATGCAATCTTCACTGTGAAATAGATGTTAGCAAGCTAAATTCTTAGACTCTAATTCTAAAGACTTTAATCTATTCATCTAAATCTATGACAGTCTGTTTATATCTATTTTTAATCTATAATATATACCATTATATTCACTAGAAAATATATGCATCCTCCGGGTGCAATTATTTAAGTTTTTATATATAATGAAATATTATATTAAGTAAGAAAGGCTAATGAAACAAAATGAAAATGCAGATTAAAAAATTGAAACAGAGGAGGTTTAGTCGAGATATAGAACAACTGAAACTTAGTCTTCCATCACTCTCGTCTTTCATTGCTAAATTTTCCTAATTTAACTATTGAGTTTAAATAGAAAGTAAAGAATAAAATTATAGTTATTTCTTCTTGTTAATGGATTTCTTTTGAGGTTTTTCCTGAGATTTTTGCTTATTTATATTCATTAATAAAACCAAACAATTAGAAATCCATAATTACGAGAACATATTTATTACAATCAAATTTAGATATCAATATGCAAATTAGCCCTCGGGTTTACACTGTAAAATTCTATTCGGTTGTATTTTTATAATAAAATTGCATATTATTAGTATGTAGATATGGTCAACATTTTGGGTTTAATGTCTGCATTTATTTATGTTCCATCGTCTGTAGTGTTTCTCCAATCAGAATATCAGCATTTTTATATGGTATAACTCAAGATCAAATTTAGTTGACTGTTATGACCTGTTTAAGGGTCAATAAATAATAACACAACACGGCTATAAAATATAGGGAACAGATTGTATTCAGCAAATATATATCAACGTACAATGGGAGGGTTTCCTTGTTACAGCTTACACGAAACAGTATCTTGGTACTACTGGTATTTACATGTGTCCCACTTTCACATGATATGGCACAAGGCCGTTTTGAGTGGGCACCACCACAAGCCGAGACTCATGGGGTGGAGGTAGAAAATATTGCGTCGATCCCAACCCCTGCCCCTTTAAGTGCAATGAGGCAGGTATCTGGGATAAAACTATTAATTTAGCATCCCACCCGTCCCGAAGGACGAGTAGCTGGGACTACTGGTTATTTACATGTGTGTCCACTTACACACGATATGGCACAAGGCCGCTTTATGTGGGCACCACCCACAAGCCGAGACTCATGGGGTGGTAGGTAGAAATTGCATCGATCCCCAGTCCTGTCCCTTTTAAGTGCAATGAGGCAGGCATCCGGGATCGACGCCATTAATTTAGCATCCCATCTGTCCAGAGGCCAAAGCTCACTGGACCACCCGTCCCAAAGGACGAGTAGCTGGGACTACTCGACTGAGTAGCTTTACTCTGTTAATATATTTACTTTAAATATATTATACAGATATTAATCATTAAGGTTTAATTATAATAAAATAAATCATGGAGAATGTGACGAAAAAACATGGCAAATTGTGACTTGAGTAGTGATATAGTTTCGGTTACACACAGAAAACACACAATCTCTATTATAATAACCATATATATATCAAACCAAACTTGTTCATATTTATCTATCTATCTAGATCTATCTATAATATATATATATATATATATATATATATATATATATATATATATATATATATAATAGAGAGAGAGAGAGAGAGAGAGAGAGAGATTTATTACATATATATATATTATATTGTGTGTGTGTGTGTGTGTTGTGTCTATTCCATTATGTTCATATCTATCTATCGAATCAAATCTATTCATATCTATCAATCTATCTATTTATCTATCTGCAATGGCACGAACTTTGAGAAATTACATAGTATTTCCTTTAACAGAAGTAACATTCTTGGATAAATTTAGGATGTTTCCTGTCAGTAGAAGAAACAGTCCAGATTTATTTCATCATTGTGGGCAATTTTCTGGTCGTGATTCTATTTTGGGATTCTTGGAATCGTTGTCAATGAAATATCTAAATATCTAAGAATTTTTGAAGCAAAATCGTCTTTTATTTAAAGGGAGGTGTCAACACTTTCTTCCTTTAACTGAATTCATCAACCTTAAAATAAATAGTCAGGATCTTAACCATATATGATTACATCTAAAAACAAAAGAAAGTCTCCTCCGAAACCACAAAAATTGAACTTATAAATTAAAATAACAATAAAAACAAGCACATAAGCTGGAACACTTTTTTGGGTTGATTCATTAATCTTAACGGCATGTCAACCCGTTAAGGATTCTTTTATGCCTAGATGTTAGGGAGTCGAATTCATTTGAAATTCATACTCATATTTTTGCGTAGTTGTTTTTAAGCGCTTCTTTACACACGGTCCCATCGAATACGAATAGGTTTTAACCAAATCAATTTGATAGGAACTCAAAAAGGTAGTAACACTCTTGATTGGACCTGAGAGTAATGACAACCAAGTGCTACTCTAGAATTGGATCTTCACCATTAGATACCGTTTAGTGTCCTACCGAGGATTCCCTTTTTTTTTGGGGGGAGGGAGGCGGGGGTCTTACCCCTCTTTAGAGGATACATTCTTCGAATGCTAAATATTTTTTTTTGCTCTTTAATTTCTTATCTAAAAAAAAAAGAAAAATAAACAATTTTGAACATTGTGTAGTTTATTTTTACTAATAACAACCAGAAATTCATTCTCTAAATTTTCCAGAATTAACTTTCCTAGAAGCAATTTTCCTACGATTGATAATAATAATAATAATAATAATAATAATAATAATAATAATAATAATAATAATAATAATAAAGTTTGGAAATCAGAGGAAGGATTGAAACCATTCAGAACACTGGACTGCTGCAATCTGCCAGAATACTCAGAAGAGTCCTGGAGACCTGAGGAGACTTGCTGTCACTCAGACTCCAGTGAAAGACCATCAGCTAATGCTGATGTGAAAACTCAAAAAGAGTAAATAATAATAATAGTATTGAAATAATATAAATAATAAATAAAGACTGAATAAAAAATGAAATTAGAAATATTTTTTAATAAAATGAAATAAGTTTAATATAAGAGAAAGCATTTATCGTCATAATTCCTTCATAAATAAATAAATTATTTTCTTCAAATAATATTAAGTTGAAATATTAATGAGGTTTTCAACCTGCTGCTGTTGTTAGTATTGTTGGCCTTAGCGACACTCACACATAAAATGATATACACAGCAAGATGATTTGGATGCATCTTATTTTATACAAAATACTTGTAAAATCCAGTCTATCCAAGTGGAATGGATACGGCAGTTGACTAAGGGGAAGAATGTACCCTGGTCAATTGTCTGTAGTTTACTAAAATTTGAATAACAGTATGGTAAATGGAAAGTTACCATGATAATCGTTATAAGAAGCGATTGACAAAATGTTCACCTTTTACTGACCTAGCCGCTGATTTCTCATTGGCTGAAGGCAAGGCATGTGAAGGTAACTGAGTTAGAGTTAGATGTGAGCGGTCAGTCGAAGGGAGCAGAAGTAATGGTCGTCTGTTCCCAAGTAAGCCATCTCAACCCGTGGTTAAACCCATTTCGGCTTCGATTTTAATAAAGAGATCTAAAAAATAAGTCTTGCTTCATTATTAAAAACAAAAAGGATTAGCACAGACAAGCAAGCCCAGTACAAAAGAAGCCGTATCAACCAGAGGAGGAAAGAAACCTCTAAGAAGATGGCCGGTCGGTGAAATCGAACCCTCCAAATAACTCCCCCTTTTTCGCGCCATTTATATACTCGATGTAAAAAGGGATATATAACACCAAGTCCTCATCAGTAAAATTACAGTGAAATGAAATTTAGAAGTTAGCAAACGAAATTTGACAAAAATAGAGAAACAGAAATGACAAATTTTTTTTTTTCCTGGAGAAACACACTAAAATGACTGCTCTAAAGTAATTTTATCAAAACCAATGACGATGTTTTAGTTTGGGTTTTTGTTTTTTGGCAAAAGAAAGAAAAATCAATGTATTATTTTGTCCTCCATTTTCTTTACTCGATGTTCATACAAGAGACCATCAATAATTCAGTGGCTTGATATTTTTATATTTCTACAATAATGATACTAGTTCTCACTATCCTTCTTTCTCTGTCTCGGTCTCTGTCTGTCTGTCTGTCTGTCTGTCAGAGTTACTCTGTCTCTGTCTGTCTCTCTCTGTCTCTCTGTCACCCCCCTCTCTCTCTCTCTTCTCTCTCTTCTCTCTCTCTCTCTCTCTCTCTCTTTCTACCTTCTGTATCTCTTCTCATCTCTCTCTCTCTCTCTCTCTCTCTCTCTCCTCTCTCCCTCTCTCGTGCCTATTTCTCACTTTACCCCAACTCGCTCTCTCTCTCTCTAATCTCTCTCTCTCTCTCTCTCTCTCTATATATATATATATATATATATATATATATATATATATATACATATATATCATGTATATATATATTCATTTCATCTATTTACTAGTTATTTACTTTTTACTATGTATTTATCTTTTTATCTTATTCTTATTTAATCATATAGAGCGTCGGCCAAGGAACCACAAGGTTCCAGTTTCGATACCGGTCCTCGCCAACTCTGCGTATGAGTAGCACAGGAATCTGTGCAGTTAAGTAAGGAGCTGATGTTTGGAGTGGCGTTCGACCCCAAATGCAAAAAACAATCTCCTTGGTCTAGTGCTGATAAAAAGGGGATAGAATCTCTTGCTGTCTGGCTGATACCGACTTTAAACGAACCCGACGATTTTATTTTTAATTTGTATATATGAAGATTAAATGAATAATATTATATATATATATATATATATATATATATATAATATATATTATTTATTCATTTTATTTCATTATATATATACATATATATATATATATATATATATATATATATATATGTTGTGTGTGGTGTGTGTGTGTGTGTGTGTATAATTAGTAAAGAAAAAAGCTTAAAAATCGGCTATTATGCTGTTATGGTACCATTTCCACTCATAGGTATCTGAATATACCTATGAGGTTCATCAGATCGCTATCTTTATTGAAAATGGTATACAGATATTTTCTGATGTTTCTTTTATTAGACATCGAGCTCTCAAAACGGACCTGAACTCTCTAACATTTCACCGTTGAAAGAAAGGACCAGCTTAGAATCATCCTAATACCAAATTACCTGGTAACCCTCCCACGAATATATATATATGAGAATAGATAAAAGGATATGAAAACACACACAATATGCTGTTAAAGTGAAAAGATTTTATATCATATTAATAGCTAATATTGAAAAATATTTCGAATTATAAAAATCATCTTCAGAGCTTGTTTATACTCCAAACTTATCAATAGCGGAGAAATAATATTATATAATGATATTATTATATAATATTATTTTCGTCTCCGCTACTGATAAGTCACTTTAACAGCATATTGTGTTGTTTTCATATCCTTTTATCTATACCAATACCGTCGGATTCATTTCCTTTCTCTTAACTTATAATATATATATATGTATATATATATATATTATATATATTATATATATATATATATTATATATATATGTGTGTGTGTGTGTGTGTGTGTGTGTGTGTGTGTAGAGACAGAAAAATCACGCGAGGCCTTATTTACTGGTAGGTCTTATTTTGGAGGAAACACGCTAGTGACATTGGACAGATGTGATATATTTCTTTCAGCATTAGTAGTTGCGTCATTTCAGTTGACACCTTGGCGTACAATGATGAACATCCTGCGTTTAAGGGATTTTTTAAAAGAATGCCTCTTCTCAATACGAGGAAACACCCTGTGGCCGGTTCACTCAATGGATCTATTTTGTTACTGAAGCCCATCGCAAAGGTAGGATAACAGACAATGTTAATTTTAAGTGGAATTTAACATGTTTGAATTCAAAGGTTTCAGACTGGTTGCCTTGACAAAGTAAAAGAGACCAACCGCCCTACTATTTACCCATAACTGCAAGGACAATAAATTCATCAATTGAATTGATTACTTGTGTTGTTTATGTTTTTATCCAGAGTGGTGGTACCTGTTATGGTCCCGTCTATGGGTTAAATGGAAGGAAATGAGTTAATAAAAGGTGTTTAAAAAGAGGAGTTTTAGAAATTTATCAGTCACCATCAAGAAAGAATTAAATAATATCTTTGGCTTAACATAACCAAAACAGGGTTGACATGCCATAAAATCCCCCCCCCCAAAAAAAAAACACCCTATCCATCTATGTTCGTACTTTTTCATACTGTATTAATAATTCAGTCCACTCATTTATCAATCACAATCTATCCATCGTTCAGTCCGTTGATATCAGTCCCAAGCCCGGTAACCAACTCTTTAACAATGCTCTCGTTTTAAAATTGTCGACAGAAAATATAAAACAATTCAATCCCAAGTGGTGATGAATCCATGCATTATTCTATAGAATTTTCAATTAAATTTTCTGATTTTTCACACACACACACCCCACACACACACATAGATAGGTAAAGAAATTACCGCTTTCTACAAAAAGGATTTTGTGAAATTCTAACAACCTCGTTTGGGAATTGAACATGGCTTACTTACGATAATAATCATTAAACCACATGACTTTGAATTATAGATACATTTTGGACACACCTAATATTTTCCATCGAGATGTTATAGAAACATGCAAAAAAGAAATAAGGGATGGACAACTATTTCTATAATTACTTATTCTTTTTTCTTTTTCTTTTCATCTCCCACTTTATATTTCCAATTTGTAGCAATTTCATCTTTACTCGCCTCCCAATATCTCGCTCATTATCTTTTGATAACCAGCAACTCATTTCTTTCGTATCCTTCTTTCGTATCCATCCATTTCACCCCCACCCCACCCTTTGTTCACTTGTTAAAAGCATCAATCAGCCTCTTCTCCAAGCTATTAAGAAACAAGGATTGTTGGTGTTTATCTTTGTAAACGCAATCCATCTTTGCCGTTTATTTACTAGATAACATCAGGATCTCTGTTTCAGCTTCTGGCTGAGACGTGTGGCTTAATGGTTATCACCTTTAGAAATGGACGCGACGGGCCGAGTTCAAATTCAAGACGAAGTAATTTATGTTTCAATTCACGCGAATGCTCTTGTTAAAGGCATGAATCCATCCCTCTTTCCCCCCCCCCAAGCTATGTGTACATAGTGAGGTAAGTAAAAAGTAAAGTCGACTGGGTGGCCAAATGTCGGTATCAGCCAGACAGCATGAGTGTCTATCTTTTGAAAGGTCAAGAAATTCAAGATAATATGAATCCTTTGCAAGTCTCTCCAGCAAACGAAATGCAATTCCTTTCCCAACCGAACACGCCACTCTTCACTTCATATAGCAGTCGTCAGATTTCACTTGCCTCACTCCCTGTGTCAGCGACAGTCCGTCTTATTTCTGCTCGTTCGGCTGCGCTTATGCAAATTCCGATATACTTCATACGGGTCACTACTAACAGCACCTCAGCTACGAGGAGGTAGCGAATTCGAATATCCGAGGCCACTCGTCACATTCTTCCCGCTTTGTTTGTGGGGGCTGGGAATCCGCTTGTTCATTGGGCTGCATTTCAATTTCGTCACAGTCTATCCGCTTTTTACTAGTGCTACTCCAAGGAGATTGTTTTTGTGTCTGAGGTGAAGCGCCACATATACCTCATAGATCCCTGTGCTACTCATACGTTGAGGGCCGGTATTGAACCAGGAACCTTGCGATTTCCTTGGCAAGGGCTCTACCGAATCAGCCAAGCCGGTCCTTTAGCCTTTTTATCTATTTTATTTATTTTTGAATAGATTTATGTGTGCATTGTGCGCTTAAGAATTTATTTCGTAATACGGATTTTACATTTAATTAGCACATACCTTAAAATCAAAGTAGGAACTTGTTTTTGTTTTTATGTTTTTTTCTTTTCCGACTTTTAGTAGCGAAAATATGACGAAGATATCTTCAAAAAGTATAAGATCAGCATCATAAAAAGAACTATGTCAATAATAGACGATGGTCTCTTAATTATTTTCATATATAACATGTGACATTTGGATGTTGCTTAACCGTCAAAGTTTCAATTTTGGGGAAAAACAACTTAAAATTACGAGAAATGTAAACAAAACTCACCACACGCTTCTAAAAGATATTCAATTTTTTTTTCAGAATACAAAGCGTATCAAAAAAGTACCAAGTTTAAAGCTTCATTCACCGACATAGAAATGAAGAATGAATGGAAGGTTATTTCTTTCAGAATACAAGGTGTGTCAAAAAGTACAAAAACAACAATAAGTTTTGCTACACCTTATACATATATAGTATATAATAGCTCTATTCTTTATATCGAGCACTCTCCTAATACTACTGCAATTTGGCACAACATTCCAGTGAAAGCTGAAGCGGTGACTATCCCAAACTATAGTTATTATATATATATATATAATATATATATATATATATAATATATATAATATTATATATACATTGCGTTTCAAATTATTAATGAGGTGACATTTTTTCATCTTGTACAAAAAATACCGATTGGAATTTAACGAAACTTTCACAGTATAATGGAAATAGGTGTATGCACAGGCTGTATAAAAACCGTATTGTTCTGCGCAACAGGAAACACACAGTGGTCATTTGCAATATTAACACGATATAGAAATGTCCCAGATATTAAACAAGTGTCATAGTACTCGTGCCATTATGGGTAGCAAATGTGAATTGACCCCTTCTGAGAAAGATATCATAACATCTGAACTTTCCAAAGGCAAGTCTAAATTAGAAATATCCAAAACAATTGGAAGATATCATCAAACTGGGAAACGATTTGTTGCAGCTCCTACGAAGGTACATAAGGGGGCCGATAAGGGTCACTCGAGGGTTGTTTCCCGACATTCTTTGTCCCGAATGAAACGTGAAGCTGGGAATAACCCAGGCCTGACGAGTTGAGCACTTTTCAGAAGCATTGGAGAAGCAACAGTGTCCAGAAGTACTCGCTATCGTCTTCTGAAAAAGGTCGGGGGCATCAGTGAGACCAGTGACAAAGCCTCGATTTACAAAAATACACATGCAAATACTTTTGAAATGGGCAAAGGAGAACATGAAGGTCGATTTCTCAAAAGTACTGTTCACAGATGAAACTCGTGCAACACTTGATAGCCCTGATGGGTGGAACAAAGGTTGGGTCGTAAATGGTCAAGATCCTCATCACCAGTTTAGACGCCAACAAGGAGGGGGAGTTATTATGGGTTAGGCTGGTATTATTGGGTGTATCGTGGTTGGCCCGTGGAGAGTGCCTGACGGTACGAAAATAACCACAGACGCTTAAATTGCCTTCCTCAAAGAGTACCTGTAATCTTGGCAACAAAGGCATAAAATAACCTTCAGGAGAACAATCATATTTATGCAAGATAGTGCTCTTTCCCATTCAGCACATTAAACTACGGAGTACCTGCAAAAATTAGGCTTCTGTGGACCTCGGAAGATAAACTGGCAGACTTAAACCCAATTGAAAATTTGTGGAGCATTCTGAAGCGACGTGTTTATGAGAATTGACGCCAATTTAGAAGTAAAGATGACTTGTGGCAGGCAATAGTCAACGTATCACGTGAAATTACATCAGAGGAGATCCAGAAATTGACATGTTCAATGGACCTGCGCCTTTTCCAAGTCATTTTTCAAAAAAGGATCGCATATCTCATATTAACTAACTTCACTATCATTTTTTTAATTCTTTTTACTTTTTTATTTCAACTTAATTTTATCTTGGTTACTGTATGTATCCATGAAATCTATAAATAAAACAATAAAAGTATTATTTTCTTTTTTACCGGGGTTTTTATTACACCTCGCTAATAATTTGACACAGGAATAATTTAAGTAAATTTGGTAAATGACCGTAACTTCTGTTCCTTTTTGTAGAACCTTACAATTTTTATGGAGTAGGTGTACATACAGGTTATACTTATTCTATGATAATTTTGTAAAATTCCAGTTAGTAGTTTGGGGATAGGAGGGGAAAGTGTCACTTCTTTAATAATTTGAAACGCAGTGTATAATATATATATATATATATATATATAATATATAATATATATATATATATATATATATATATATATATATATTATTCTTGATTTGATTATAGATAGGCTCAGATGAGCAAAGAAAGTCTCTTGCACCAAAAGATGTCACGAAGTGAAATTACACGGATCGTTACCCTAACTTCAAACAACGTTTACATTATGTTTTTGTTTCTTTTAAAGATCAATAACAGCTTGAAAAATACAAGTGAAATCTATTGTATGAATTGTTGAATATCACTTGTTCTCTTCGATTAATAAACACTTCGTGACTCAAACCATTTTCATCTTCAACTGTTGATCTTTCCACATGATTTCAAAAATGTTATTGATCTGATGTGAAAACCGATCAATATCAATCAGTTTCTGTTATCTTTTTTATTTCTCTTGTGAATTTCTGTAAATTCTTTATCACGTTTCCTTTGTGACCACAAATCATTGGCTCTTCCTTTATTTTGTTTACTTCTTGTTTGGTTATTGGTGTAACGATATTCTTTGAAACAATCATTGCAAAGATCTGAGATTATTGGATCACGATGAATCTAAGATGCATCAACAACACTATTCATTTCACGGAAAATAAATGTTTGATTTAAATTGATTTAAATATAATTAACACGATTACACGTATCTCCTGAAAACACTTGTAATTTTAACTCAAAATGACCAATATACCTACGACATGGTTAGGTATACAGACACAGTCGTATATTATATACATATATATAATTTGCTTTATTCTTATATATATTTAAAGTTATCTAACATATAGAGTTTTACGTGAGAATTATTTACAAACAAGAAATAATCATTTTTTCAGTATCAAGGGTTAACTAAAAAGTTTTCAAATAAATAAATATTTACGATTTTGTGTAAAATTTATGTGTAAAATATTCAAAATAAAACTTTAATTAATAGTTAATAGATGCCAACAACATTTGATTGGGGAGGACAGAACTAAGTTTCCATCGTTTTATTTTTTACTCCTTTAATAAATTTGAGGATTTTACTTATTTATTATATAAACCCTCTGACACTGAATTTTTAACTCGCACCCCCTTAGGCAATATCTTTCAAAAATAAGGAGGGCTTTTTTTTTTGGCTAGTATTGATAATAGAGATTCGGTTTCCTTTTTTAAAAAAAATATTTTGGAGGTCCTTTCTATGAAGATAATTTTCTGAATAATTAAATCAGAAATTTTTAGAAACGTTTTGAAGGTCCTTATTGTCGTAAAACAAAACAAATATCTCAGTGGAGCGGCGTGTATATGATGTTTTCTTTTTAAGTAAGGAATTTAATTTTTAGAAAATTTTTAGAAAATAGTAAGCGTTTTATTCTATTTATTTAATTTTTCCGCTCCCCTCAGGCAATATCTTTCAACATTTTATTTTTACACCGCCCGGGGGTTGTTTCCTTGCAAGTACATATAATTAAGACTATAAGAAGAGTTTTAGCATCCAACTTCATTTTGTCTTGATATAAATCATCAAATCAAATTCATGAAATACGATTGATCAATAAAATTTTCCGAAGTTTAGTTAAAAATTGACTTAAATTTAAAATAGGAGAAAAAAGATTAAAAAATATGATGAGTTAAACGATTCGATGGTTTTTAGATTTAATAATGTAAGGATTATCTCGGCTTTAATCTGTGTAAATTAAATGTAATTAGTTTATATAGATAATATGATACATTTGAGACATGTTGGTAACCGCTGGAGAAGCAAGGACGAACTTATAAGGGATTTCGCTTGGGGACATTTACACATAGGCACACCAGTGTGGGTGGAACAGCAAAAAGATACATCAATCATCTCTTATGGATGCCGGGCAGAAGACCTTCAAGGGCCGATGACCGATGAGGACGGTTGGTACGCGCGCGCGCGAGAGAGAGAGAGAGAGAGAGAGAGAGAGAGAGAGAGAGAGTGATGGGGGCCCGTGCTGACGTTATGTCATGATGATGATGATTATGATGATGATGATGATGATGCATTTATGCTTATATCTACATACTCTCTTTCTGTCTCACCTTCTTGTACACACACACAATGACACGTACACACACACACATACACACGCGCGCACGCATATACATATGCGTGTTTGCGTGTGTTGTATGTCTATGTGTGGGTGATAGAAATTATGTATGTATCAGTGTTAACTGTACGTCATCACTGTTACCCAGACATAGACGTTTAAAATAATTTACTATATGTATAAATTAGAATTCAAAAGAACTTAACATTCAACTATTTTTTTCTAAATACAATCCATCAAATTTCTGTGTCTGTGCAGGTTTGCTCTGCGTATACTTGACAACTGACCATTCTACAAAAAAAAACAAAAAAAAAAACAACAACAACAATATTTTCTCATTATCTGTTGTACATTTCAAAACAATTGTCTTTGAAGAAGGTGTAATTGCATCTCTTTCCACACGGTCCAACTGAATCTTATTATAATGTAAGTTACATCTTTTACCAGTCTGTCTGTAACGGAAACTATATCACAGTTTACGTCACAATATCCTCAGAAATTGCATAAGTTTATCAAAGGGTATGTTTTAATTTATAGTCAAAATCATTAATGCCAAGAATAAATCTTATTTGTTAATGACATATCTCTGAAAATGTGAGTTAGATTTCCCTCAAAACAGCCCATGTTATTAGTTCGTTTAAAATCCTGCAATGTATCTTATATATTACTTAGAAATAAAGGTTTCCATAATATATAGTGTGGCTAATTTGCATACTGGTTTTAACAAAACTGGGATTAATAAATAATTACTTGGTGTTATTGATCTCTAATACTATTGTTTTATTCTCCAACTTATTAAAAACAATCCTATGTATGATTCTATATAGAAACCAATTAGAATGTGATTAAAATAAGTGTAATCTTTTTATGTGCGTTCTTATCTAATTTCCTTAGTATTTATATAATATATTTTATTATATCAAAACTTAAATACTTACGCCCGGAGGGTGCATATTCCTGCTGGTACGCATACTTTTTTAACAAGTCTGGCCAATGAATTATACTCTAACAAGTACTGCAACTCAGGGCCAGAGTGGAGCAGGGATTAATGGCAATAAAGAGGTACGAAACACCCCCAGATTCCCAGAACTGGGGTCTCACCACCAGATACAGCTTAACGTGATACACAGAAAACAACTAACAGTATAGATTGATTTGTTCCTATAGGGATTTGCTTTCGTTTTGTAAATTTTGAGTCACAAACCTGCATGCATAAGTATATGCAAATATTTATTTATTCAATTTAGCTAAGTTTGGCACAGGGGCAGGGGAACTGAGCACTGATTAAGAATCAAACCCAGTGTCGTCTATTTATCTTACAACTGAATATCACGATGTATCCATGAATAAATGTACCTGCTTATAAACATGTGCACTTTTTTTTAAAAACTCCAGGTATAGAGTATTAAATGAATATTCATGAACATCACAAATGCATGAATATGTAGATGAATCACGCATGCGCTTTCGTACCTCGTTATTTGTTAGAGAGATACGCGGATAGTTTTGGTAATGCTATGAATTAATTACCCGTTTCTTTTCATATACGAGAAACTAATTTTGTTTCGCCCAAATTAGATATTAGTCGAAACAGAAGGCCCAAATCATATTACCAATACTTATTATTCTCTCTCTCCCCCTCTCTCTATCTTTCACTCTCTATCTAACCATTTATCTCTCTCACTCCTTCTGTCTGTCTATCTCCCTGTTTCACTCTGCTTTATAAATAATCGATTACGTTTTCCTTTTAATTCGATTTTTGGTTCAGTTGTTGATGCCTTTCTGATTTCGACGAATGTGGCAGCTTTCCTCTCGAAGATCAGATGACTTCTAGCAAGCATCAAGGGCAGAATTACATTTTGTTTTAATAAGTTTACTGATGCCTTAAAAATCGATTTCGTGCGACGCTTTCTATCCATTTCAAAGACATTAAATACAAACGCAGGTGACGGATAACAATGAACATTCAGACAATACATTACTTACTAAAATTTTAGAAACAGAACAATCCATTCATTATCAAAAATAATTTCTAGATTTCTCAACTTATGCCATAATAAGATTAATTGTAACAAAAGTTGGTATACTATAAATCGGTGATTGACGAAAACAAATGAAATGTACACAAAACTGATTTTGAAACAATCGTAAAACTAAAGACTAAATCGTTGATTTAATAAAATACTGTCAAAATAATTACAATCACAATTAATAAATTTTGTTCACACCTAAAGTGCATGTATACGCATTTGATTGAATAAAAAAGATAAAAATAAAAATACTTTTGATTATTATTAATAAAAAATAAAGAAAGAAATATGAAAAATGATGATCACAGAAAGTGATTGCCAGTACAGGAGACAGATTCTGGAATATTATTACGCATTTTTTTCTTTTTGTTATCAATATATATATATATATATATATATATATCTTATTATAATGGAGATTGTGTGTTTTTTCTGTCTGTAACCGAAACTATATTACTACTCAAGTCACAATTCCCTTAGTTATTTACAACACATTCTCCATGATTTTATTTTAATTTTAACCTCAATCATTAATAAAATTGTTTTACATTATTAATACTGTTAACCATATCTACATTCTAACAACATGCAATTGTATTTATATATACAACAAAATAGCAGTTTACAGTGTGAACGTGAAGGCTAATTTGCATATTGATATTAAAAAATCGAATTTAATAAATATGTGTTCAATGTTATTGATTTCTAACTGTTTGGTTTTATTTTAATGAATATAAGCAAAAATCTCTTCAATGAATCTTAAATAAAATCCATTAACAAGAAAAAATAACTGTCATTTTATTCTTACTTCCTCTAAATAGTTAAATTAGAAAAAATAACAATGAAAGACGAGAGTGATGGAAGAGTAAGTTTCAGTTGTTCTATTTTTCGATTATACATCCGATCTGTTTCAAATCTTTTTATCTGCATTCTTATTTAGTTTCATTAGCCTTTCTAATTTAATACAATATTTTATTACATTAAAACTTCAATACTTGCACCCGGAGGATGCATATATTTGCTAGTATATATAAAGGTTTTATCTGACGAATGCCATAGCAAGACAACAACTTCAATCCCGGAGATTTTCTGTAGAAGATATTTGTCGGATCGCCTTACCCCAGCCAGAAGACCAGACCTAGTGTTGATTAAGAAAAAAGAAAACTCATCATCTGGTAGATTTTGCAGTTCCAGCAGATCACAGGGTGAAGATAAAAGAAAACTACAAGATATACAAATACCTAGAACTTGCTAGAGAATTAAAAAAAACAACTTTGGAATGAGGGTGAAAGTGGTACCAATAGTAGTTGGAGCCCTTGGAATGGTCTCCAAAAGCTTAGAAAAAAGACAAGAGGAACTGGAAATAAGAGGAAGATTTGAGACCATCCAGACAACAGCATTGGTGAAATCAGCTGGAATATTCAGGAGAGTTCTGGAGACCTGAGGAGACTTGCTGTCATTCAAACTCCAATGAAAGACCATCAGCTAACGCTGGTGGGAACAAAACTGAAGGAAAATGAAAAGATGGATAAATACCTGGACCTTGCCAGAGAATTGAAAAAGCTGTGAAATATGAGAGTGAAAGTGATACCAATTGTAGTTTGTGCACTTGGAACGGTCCCAATAAATTTGGGAAAAAAGACTGGAGGATCTGGAAATCAGGGTGAGAATTGAGACCATCCAAACTACTGCACTGCTGCAATCGGCTAGAATACTCAGACTTGTTGTCTTCAGACTTCAGTGAAATACCACCAGTTAATGCTGGTGTGAAAAACTCAAAAGGAGTGAAAATAATGATAATGATATCCAGAGAGAAACTGAAGAAATCTTTAGAACTGGATCTCTCATTATTGCAGCCGAAGACAATGCCATTAGAAAATACTATAGCAAAGCGAAAATAGATAAGACGCAATAGAATAGCAAGTGTAGGATATGTGGAAACAGACACAAAACGGTTTAATCATATAAGCAAATGCAGAAAACTAGAACAAAGGGAATATAAGACTAGACACGATTGGGTGTGAAAGTTAATCGATTAGAATTGTGCAAGAAACTTTATTTTGACCATGCTACCAACGATATATGCATAAATCGATATCCCTTCTCTAGAATGAGATACATAAAATCATCTGATATTTTAAGATGAAAACGGATCACCAAATCCTGGCCAGAAGACTAGATTTGGTTTTAGTTAACAAGAAGAATAGAAGTTTACATCGAATGGATTTTGCCATTCCAGTGGAACACAATAAAAATGAAAGAAAAGTGAAAGATAAATAAATACTTGAACGGACAAAAGA
>CM042146.1:1320307-1322807 GCA_023376005.1 Doryteuthis pealeii | reverse complement strand
CTGGTAGATATATATATATATATATATATATATATATATATAACATGCGGTAAGTTAGACATTCCTCCGTGGTGTAATTGTTAACAAGATAGTCTCGCAGTGTCTGTTCGTTTATAGGGTTTGACTGGTTACAGTGTTGAACCCTAAATCATCTGATGTGGAGCTCCCATTGGCTTCGAGAATCAATCACGTGATCAGATGAGTCTGGGGAAGTAGGATTAGAATCTGTTGAGTTGAAGGAAAAATAGAATGAAATAATGACAGAAAGAAAGATTGGGGAAAGAAATGAAAAAGAAGAAAATAATGAAAGAAAGAGAGAGAGAGGGGGAAGAGAGAGAGAGGGGGTGAGAGAGAGAAAAGGGAGAGAGAGCGGTGATAAGGAAGAAAATAATTCGAGAAGAAAAGATAGAGAAAACAATTGAAAAAGAAGGAAAGAATAAAAGAGAGAGAGAGAGAGGAGAGAGAGAGAGAGAGTTAGAAAGAGAAAATGAAGAAAAGAATCAGAGATAGAAAGAGAGACAGGCAGACAGTAAGAGAAATAAGGAAAGGAAGAATGAAAGAGAGAAAGCAAGTTACAAATAAAGAATAAGAGTGACAGAGAGTAAGAAAAAGAGTGAAAAGGAAGAAAAGCATAACGGGGGAAGAGAGGGTGAAGAGAGAGAGAGAGAGAGAGAGAGAGAGAGAGAGAGAGAGAGAGACATGTGAAAAGTAGAAAAGAATTAGAGAAAGAAAGAAAGACATAGATAAAACAATTTAGAAAGAAGGAAATAATAAGACCGGGAGAGAGAGAGAGAGAAGAAGAAGAAGAAGAAGAAGAAGAAGAAGAAGAAGAAGAAGAAGAAGAAGAAGAAGAAGAAGCTGACTTACATTTCATATTTCTACCTGATTCCCACACCCGTGCGGTATCGGAAATCGGAATGATAAAAATGTACATGAAAATATATTTCAGCGTTTCTTCACCGAAAAAAGAAGAGTCAGCAAACAAGGAGCAGAGGTGATGGATGCTGAGAAACACCCACCCCCATCCCACAAGCCAGAGAAGGATGAAGTTGCACGGCCGATGGGAAAAAAACCTCCATACATCCCGATGTAAAACATTAGAACGACTAGAAAACAATATGCACCCTCCGAGCATTTAAGTTTTAATTTCATGAAACATTAATTTAGAAAGATTATCGAAATTTAATAACTATGCATATAAAAAGATTACTCTTATTTTAATTATGTTTTTATTGGTTTCTATATAAAAACTTTCATAGGATTAATTTTTATATGTTGGACAATAAAACAGTAATATTAGAGATCAAAAACACCGAGCAGTTATTTATTAAACCCCATTTTATACAAATTAACCACACCATATATTATGTAAACCTTTATTTCTTAGTGATATATGAGACAGCTAGCAGGGTTTTAAACATAGAAATAACATGGGATGTTTTAAGGCAAATCTAACTCAGATTTTCATAGTGTCATCGTTAATAGAATAAGATTTATTCTTATGTATTAATATTTTTGACTGTATATCAAAGACACATTGATTAACTTACTTAATTATTGAAATGATTGAAACGTAAGCAGTGACGTAGTTTCGGTTACAGACAAATATAGACTGTATCTCCATCTATACATATATAAAGGGCAGTTGGTGTGTATGTATGTATGTCCGGGTGAAACTATGAGAATAATACAATTAACAACAAAGTATATATATATATATATATATATATATATATATATATATATATATATATATATATATATATATATAGTAAATATCATCGGCTCTTCCTTTTTGGGAAAGAATTATGAAAATTTGATTTATATTCGAGGATATTTAAAACTTAAAATATCCATAGAAATAGCATTGAAATTCTAATTTTTAAAATTCCAGCATTTGTGAATCTCAAACGTAAACAAATAAATACACTAGATATTTTTGCCTCCTATTTCTACCCAGGTGACACTGGGTAGCCGATTCTAGTTATTAATAGATGGAAAACGATAGAAGAAGATGTTAGAAAACTTAAGAAGCAGTATATAACATCAGACCTGTCACATATTCACTGAAAGTGTTTACAGCGCACAGTTTTGATCTTGTGTCGTACTACGCTAAATTAATATCAGAAAGATAAAAGAACATTGTAATATTTGGTTTGGGTTGGGTTTTTTTTACGGCATATAAACCTCAGTGGGTTATTTAATGCCAATAAAGTTTTCAAATGAATTCATTCTTAATGGATACTCAATTATTTTATAAATATATTTTTCTATTTAACCCATAGATTGGACCCTTACAGGTACTACTACTCCAGAGAGTGGAACTGGGAGCAATGGTGATGAAGAGCTGCTCCACATTCCCCAAACCTCCAGAACTGGAACCTCACCATCAGATAGAATTTAACGTTATTCCCAGGACATGAAGACCCTCAGTCAGGGCCTTCTAGCACCCGTATGATAAAAGGGGTTGTGGGCTTGCCATAAGGGCAATAGCGTTGAG
>CM042146.1:1302807-1312807 GCA_023376005.1 Doryteuthis pealeii | reverse complement strand
TACATAAATACACAAAATAACCCTGGATGGTTTGACTGGCCGTTAAAAGCAATCATTCTTTTTCTATATTTCCCTTCGCTTTGTGTTCTGAGTTCGAAACGAGACAAAAGTAAATATTTTGAATGGTGGTTTTTGAGATACAGATAATCATTTCCACCTGGACGAACAACGTAACATAACTTACCTAGTTACTATTTTATCTAATTGGTATTTTTCCAATTAGACCAGTCAACTAAATTATAAGTTGGCTGGCATGTGTGGGTTTATATATTCACGTGGAGTAGAAAAGTTAGTAAACAGAGTAGAATAATGAGACATACAGCATAGCAAAAATGGCAACAAAGTTGGAATAGTAATATACAAAAAACTAAGCCAATAGCAGGAGAATAGAAGTCGTGATATAGAAAATCCTGAAGCGAAGAAGTAATACTGGCCCGGCTGCGCATTGGTCATACAAGATTTATACACTCTTTTATATTCAAGCAGGAGGATCAATCACCGTCCGGCACATGCCAAACACCCTATAAAACTATATCGAAAAGTATGAATCAGATACAAATTACATCCACAAAATATATCAACAAAAATTACACCTGTAAAGGAAACTTGAGTACCAACTTTTATCTCACACTCTAACAGTTTTTGGCATTAAATAACCCACAGCGTTATTATAGCATTTACCAAACCAAACCGAACCAAACCGAACCAAACCAAACCGAACCAAACCAAACCAAATGTAATTAATGAAAATTATTTTTACTAATTTGAAGATATCAAGGACTTTTAACAAAATGATTTTTACTGGCATTAAATGACCCAAAAAGTGTTGATATGCCGTAAAACAAAGAAATCAAACAAAACAAACCAACAAAGATTGGTAGCTTATAACGTTTTACAAATATAATTGCAGGTTTTATGGAATTCTAATCTCCCCGATAAGATGAAGTGAAAATTCTTCCTAACTGTAGCCGTGTCAGTGCTACTGTATAGATGCACCACTTGGAATTTAACAAAATACCTGGGAATAAAGCTACATGGGAACTGTACAAAACTTTTGCAAGCTCCCTTGAATATATCTTGGAATCACCCCCCCCCCCAAAAAAAAGAGCAGCACTTGTTTCTTATCACACAAATCATCCAGATAGGGCGAACAATACATGCTGGACACTGTCAAAGAAGCATGGACGAGCTCATAAGTGACGTTCTTCTATGGGAAACTTCACATGGGCATACCAATGTGGATCGTTCAACAAAACCATTATCAGGGTAGAGTATGATTGTCTTTCATTATTAAAACTGTTTAATTAATGATAAACTAATTGTTTTGTTTTTTTTTTTCACCGAGGTGACGCTAAGCAACAGTGGCAGTTTATTTTTAAAATAATATTTCTATTAAGCGAGGTAACACACACACACACACACACACACACATATATATATATATATATATATATATATATATATATATATATTGTTTGCGTTGTTGAATATGTCAATGGCAATATATTGTATATATACATTGCAATTTAGTTGGCGCCACCAACTATTAGTGAACCTGATGACCAGCTGTGCGATCGGCAACAAAAAGTCAACCACGATAACTCGTAATATTGTAACCTTATCACCCTCATGTCGGAATGGAGTGATGATGTGTTGATAGGAAAATAATAGTTGTATACTTATCTCATCTTCTGTGCTACGTGGAGAGGTTCGGATCTGGTTACTGGGCTGATGCTCAGTTATCTGACAATTCCTTGGTGTTTGAAGTCAGGAAACCAACTTGGGGTGCTGGGGGTAATCTTGCCTTGTGCTATTTATAGTTTTTGATAATAACACAAGGCCACTATATTTTCTCATGAGATTTTTTATTTTCCCCTAGCCAAAACTGCCCGGAGCAAGGGCCACGTCTCGCTCAATCAGTGCATTGTGCCAAACTCACTGAACATTCTCACTTAACCCTCTTCCTATCTCCCACTTCGCCACGTCTCATATCTCGTCGAATAGAAAAATGCCATGTTGCCTTATGATGATTCATCCTTAACCTTTTCCATTCTAATCTACATGTAATTCTTATTTTCCTCCCAAACACTTTTCCATTTAATTTACATTATGTTATAGTATGTGTGAGAAAAAGAAGACTTGTGAATTCCCCTTATATTCCTCTTATATAAGTATTTAAATAATGAAAATGTCATAATCTGCTGTTGTGCTCTTGCTTAGTAATACGGATTATTGGTTCTCTAAACTATAACTGTTTCTTTTAATTCATTTTTATTTTACATGTTAGCCACTGTTTATAAAATGATAGCGGGTAATTAAAGAATCATCCAGTCCATGTCACCCACGCGCTTCAATTTTTCTGAAATTTTATCCCATTGTGGAGAATGATAAAGTTAGATAATTCCCAAAATTTGAGCTTCCAGTTCCAAGAATTGGCTGAGTCATGCCGATACTTAGTTCTCCAAATTTGAGGGAGGTAGCGAAAAATGGCGACTTTTTGTAACCAATTTTTATCTGTGGAATGAGTTCTAGATCTTCTCTACTCCAAAAAATTATTTTATAAAATCATGTTTGTCCAGGAAATTCAAAAATGCTATAAAAAATGTATTAGTTAACTAATTTTAAGTTATTGATGATTTCTGATTTTTTCAAATCAAGATCAATCTGAGACGCTAGGGAAAGTGTAAGGGTTAGCGTTAGGGTGCTTCGGGAGTTTCCGTAATCTAATGCCATTTTTCAGTATAATGCAATTCTATGATATTATATATTGCGCGCTATTTTTTTCATTTAGGAGGCATTAATTCATAATAGTGGTTTGATGTCAGTATATTTTTTATTTAAAATATAATATACTTTACTATACTTTGATATTCGATCGGATACGCTTTGAATTGATTTTTGCTTTTTTTTTTTTTTTTTTTCTTTTTTTACTACACATTCCTTGTTTGCTTTAAAAACATTTTTTTTAGTCGCATCGGTAAGATGTTAAGAAGTCACCCTGTGTCCGCACAGAGCTGATGATTTATCTACACAAGAATACTGCGTAATGTCTTTAACATATCCCATAATAGATAACAGCAGCTGCCCGGCTATTTACCTCCATTTCGCAAACCATCATAGAAAGTCGAGCAAGACATGCTGCGCTCTGTTGGAGAAATAACGATGTACCATAAGCGATGTTCTCTCATGGACTCCTACACCTGGACATCAGTATTTAATAACCAGTAAAATATCCCCCCCCTCTCTCTCTCTCTCTCTCTCTCTCTCTCTCTCTCTCCTCTCTCTCTCTCTCCTCTCTCTCCTATCTATCTCTATCTATCTCTATCTCTATCTCTGTTTATTTCTATCTTTATGCAGTTTTCCAACTAAATCTTGGTTTGAAAATTGTATAGTGAGACAGTTGCTAAGCGCCATTAAATTCATGCCTTGGATACACTACCTTAGATACACATGGTCTGATAATAACATTAACCATTGTTTACATTTATATATATATATATATATATATATATATATATATTTACTCTGAAGATTGGTAGTCAATTTCTAAACCGACTTTACGTATGAAATCAGAAAATTAAATATGAAATAAATACTAAAAATAATTGGGGGAGATTTTTTTTTTTTTTTTTTTTTCACTCATTTCGACAATTATTTAATTGGCTAATATCTTGTAATAGAAAAAAATATACATCGATATTTCTTCTGTTTAAAAGGGGGGCCAACATTTTAAATAGAGTTTTCTACAAAAATTATTATTAGATAACAATAATAAACTAAAGTAGTTATTAAATACATATTCTTTTTAGAACATATGAAATTTGAAACTTAAAATTGGGCGTTTCATATTGCAAATTAATTTTATCTATTAATTACGAATGATAATTATTTCTGCAATTGTAGGCAGCAATAGTGATATCTATTTTAAAGAATTTCGATTTTTTTAAATTGAATCAATTTGATCCAAACGATTCAGTAATTAAAAAAAAGAATTATTTGATTAATAAGTCAATACAGAAAATTTTATCAAAATCAGATAATTCCCAGAATTTTGAAATAATTTTTCTATCAACAATAATCTTCCATACAATTATAGGACACGTGATATTTTCTATCGGCCATTTCTTTTTTGTAAACAAATTCACAAGAATTTTTATATCGTCTTCTTTTGGCGTGTTTAGACCAATATATTTTATTTAAAACTTATCAATTCTTCTGTAACAGAGTGTATTTGGTTTTTTTTGTTATTGATTTCAAAGAAAAAACTGTTATAAGCCTAAATAATGTTTGTTTGTTTTTTGTTTTTTTGTTGTTTTTTTTGTTTTTTTTTACACTGGATAAACATAAAAGCAGCGGCCATGTTTACGATATATTTGAGCACAATTGACCGAAAATGATAGTTTAAAATGTATAAAAAATAAATCAAATGTGTAATATAATTTTGCTTTTGTTTACTGCTGCTAATCATGTTACTACTTTTCGATTTAGATAAAAAAAATTGACCTTAAATAATCGATTTAATTAATTTTAATTCGTTTTGAAAATAAAAATGAGTGAACAAATTGGCAGTGCATATTATTTTCGGTCAATTTTGCTCAGATATATTGCAATCATGCCCGCTTTTTATGTATTTACGAAATAAAAAAAATATTTTGGATTCTAAGGCTTATAACAATTTATTCTTAGAAATCAATAACACAAAATAATAATTACACTAATTGCAGAAGAATTAATAACTTTTAAATGAAATGTCTTTTTTTTTTTTGATCTAAACGCAGAAGAATAAAACCATCTAGAAAATTTGTTTTCTTCTATTTCCACTTTAAGTATTTTGTCTTTTCATTTATATTGTAATTAGTTCCCACTTTATATAACCCCACCGATATTGTGCGCCCCCAAAATAAGGGGTGTCATAATTAAGTGACCAGAAAAAAAATCAAAGATTTGAAATAGAATAAATGATGCATTTTAAAATCAACACTAAAATTTTTATTAAAATTGGATAACTCTCTGATTTTTGTTATTTGTTTTCAAGTTATTTTGTAAAATACGGATTTGACGTCATCTTTGGAAATATCTACCTAATCCCAATTATCTACCGAGAGCTGAATGCTTGACCCAACGGGTCACGTTTTGTCTAGTATATATATATATATATATATATATATATATATAATATATATATATATATATATAAGCAGTTTATTTCTACAAATAATTTAAAAAATTGTTTATTAGCTAATTTACCTATATATATATATATATATATATATGTGTGTGTGTGTGTGTGTGTGTGTGTGTGTGTGTGTGTGTGTACGTGTGATTTGAAAGCATAGAAACAGAAAAACATGTTCACGTCGTCAGGTACATGTTTCTTCGATACTGCAGTTTATTTTCCCGCTTTTTCTTTGCTTTATTCCCTTCACAGAATTCGCAAAGATTTTTCTTCTAATTGTTTCCAGTGGACGTTTGTCATTTTCCATATTTACTTTTCTATCTTCAGTTCACTTTATTTTTTTTCTTCTTCTTCTTGTTTGTTCTTTTTATTTTTATTCTGTATTTTTTTTAAATTAATGTCGATTTCATTTTTCGGACGTTATATATAACTTTTTGTCTGTTTTTAATGTTTGTTTTTTTCATTTTTTCTTGTTTTTCTTGTTTTTCTTGTTTTTCGATTTCATTGTATCTGACTTGCACGTCAATTCAAATCTACCAGGAATGAGAAGAAAATGTTATTCTGTAATAGACATTCTTTGTTGTGTTTTTTTTTTAAATATTATTTATCTGAAATATTATTTTTTTAAATTTCGTACGCAACGCCTCGGCGACTTTTCTGTGTAATATATGAGTAGCTGTGAATATAAAGGATAGTTTATTTTTCCGAATGTCTTTCTTATATTTATGTCGGAATAATTTCTGCCTTGTTTTTATCTCACTTGAAATTATAATGTTGGCGGGTTTGTTTTGAATGAATTATAAAAAAGGTTGATTATATTGTAATGTATTATGTAATGCCTGCCACAACCAGTGAACCAGGTAATCGACTGTTGAACCGATAATAAACGGACGACCAAGGCAAGTCTCCGGTAGGTACGAGAAACGGTAAGACGAGAATTGGGTATTTTGTGAAAGGGTCAGTTAGTAAGTTAGTAACCAACAAATAACAAGAAATGATTTAAACTAGCAGGGCCTGTGGATATAATATAGTATGATGATTAATTATTACAATGTTTGATATTTTACTTCAGAGCTATTACCACATAGTTCAATATGAAAAATGTATAATAATCTTAACTCTCTCTCTCCCCCTCTCTCTCTCTCTCTCTTCTCTCTCTCTCTCTCTCTCCCTCTCTCTCCTCTCTCTCTCTCTCTCTCGTTTTTCTTTCTTTATTCTTTTTCATCCTATATGAAACAGATTAGCGTTATCATTTCCGCGTCCCCCCCCCTCTCTATCTTTCTTCCTCCTCTCTCTCTCTCTCTCTCTCTCTCTCTCTCTCTCTCTCTCTCTTCCCCCTTCTCTATCTTTCTTTCACACTCTTTCTTATTTATTTTTTGCGTAGCATGTCTTTCTTTCTTTAAAATCAAAACGGAATGGTCCATTATTTAACTAAGGGGACGACACTCATAAGAAATAAGAATTCGGCGGATAAGCCCCAGATAATCTCGATTTACATTTTACATTTCATCTTGGACAATTTGAACGTTCTCATTTTTAACCAGAGGGTGATACAGGATGATAACGCACGGGAGATATAAGAACAGGTGTATTGATATATAGATATCGGGGCTAGCGACGTTTTTATTAATTGTAATAGTACAAAATAAAAAACCACCTCCGGGCGATGTAAAAATAGATTTTTGAAACATATTACCTGAGGAGTGGGAGTTAAAAATATCAATGTCTGCGAGTTTGTACCCTAAGTAAGTAAAATCATCAAATTCATTAAAGGATTAAAAAATAAAACAATTTGAAATGTAAACTTTAAATATGTATTAAAATAAAACAAACTATATATAGATATATAATACCAGTCATGTATTTATTAAAACTTGTTTTAAAAAAACAATGAGAACCGTCTAATGTTGCATGTTCAAATTTTGAGTGGATTTATTCTGTTATGACGATTTTGGGTAATGTGACGTAAGCAGTGACGTAATTTTTGTTACAGACAAAAACCGGAAGCGAATCTCCATTATTAATAGAAGATTTTAATTTTCTTATTTAATGTTTTACTCATAAAAGGATATTCGTTGATTGGTTGTTTGGTTGGTTAGATTTTACGGCATGTCAACTCTTATTGGGTTATTTTATGCTGAAGATCTTTTTGTTTATTCATTTTAGTTGGTTATTCAATTTTTTCAACGATTTTAAACTACTTTTAGGCTACTCAAGAACTGGACCTAATGACCTTAAGAACCTTTTGCGATTTCGATTCGTGGGGACATTTTTTCCATTTCCACCGTCAAAATCCGGTTAATTGTATACAGACAATTTTTAGAGGTTTTTTTTCTAATTATAAAACTAACCCCTAACCCTAACCCTTAACCCCTAACCCTAACCCTTAACCCCTAACCCTAACCCCTAACAAACAACCGGATTTTTACGGTGTAAATGAGAAAAGTGTCCCTACGAGTCGAGATCGCGGAAGGGGTGCCGTAAGGTCATATGGTCCCAAGAACTATGTAACAAACCTACTTTGGGGAAGTGTATGTAAGTAAAAGTAAAGTCGTCGGTATCAGCCATATAGCGAGGGAGTCTATCCCCTTTTTACTAGCGCTAGACCAAGGAGATTATTTTAACGTCTGAGGTGGAGCGCCACACCTACCATCAGCTCCTTACTTTACCGCACAGATCCCTGTGCTACTCATACGCTGAGTTGGCGAGGGCGGGTATCGAACTAGGAACCTTGTGATTTCTAGCCGAACGCTCTAGTGACTTAGCTAACCCGGCCCTTGTAAGCCAGTTCGAACTCGGTTCGTTCTATTAACCTCCGCTAAGATATGGACCCTCTCATCTCGTCAGCTATGAGGTAAATAGTACGTCTACTCTTCTACATTAGATAACCCGCGAAGTTTGCTATGCCATTAAACTAAAGGAAACAAACCAACTGATCCATCAACAATTGATGCATCCACATTTTGTTACACCCCCCAACGTGAGGAACTGCGAATCGTTCTCTTTATCACATTCAGAACCAAAGATTGTTAATTAACGTTTAACTTTGTCACCTGTTATGCAGCAAACGGTGTTAAATTAAGGTCCTCCTTTTTCAATTTTACACTTTGTCATCATATTTTCGCTGCACACTTTTGAGACGAACACCTGCTTCCAAACAAATGCTACTCCGACTCAACAACATCTCCATAGTTCTCTTCTCGGCCTACATACTTTAAAAACGTTGACGTTGAAAAACGATTATAAAAGTCGTAAGAGGAAACAATGAACCAAGTTGATTACAAAAAATTGCTCACAGAAAAAATATAAAAGAAAGAAAGAAAGAAAGAAAGAGAGTAGGGGAATATATAGAGAGGGGACAATGATCGACTGAGAATGAAAATGGCTGACCTCCTTCTATACATTAATACTCGACAAGCAAGTTTCCGAGTTCGAAAAGAAGGTTCCCGAGTCCGAGAAGGTTCCCGAGTCCGACAAGAAAATACACGAAGAAGGCCGGAGGGTATATCGCCGAAAACGTTGTAACAGATAACAATGAAGATAGGAAATAGTCGAATAACGCAGATAATACTAATTAATACTCGTGTCCCTTAATCATCTTGCAACCCCTCTGCACAAAAATAATATAAAAAGAGAGTAAGTGAAATATATAGAGAGGGGGTCAATCTGCGGAAGCGATAACACTAATCTATTTATCGAACATAATGAAAAGATGAAAAGAAGGAAAAAGAGAAGGATAGATGATAATTTAAATATTACAAAGTTTGATATGTGCTGATTACACAGGTGGATTTCACAGGTCCTGCTAGTCTGATATAATAAGGTAACACCTCATAATAACTCAATTATTTTGTGCCATCGCTGCAAGCGAGTTCGAACTCCAGTTGCGCTATTCATTTTCTTTCTTTCTTTTCATCATTTCATTATGTTCGATTGAAATAGATTAGCGTTTATCGCGTCCGCAGATTGATCCCTCTATATATATTCCGCTACTCTATTTTTTATAATATATATTTTGTGTAACGTGTCCCTTTTCTTCCCTTTTTTCTTTAGAAATAAAAATGGAATGATCCATTATTTTACTAAGGTGAAGACACTCTTGAGAAATAAAAATTCGGTAGATAAGCGACATCAGATAATCAACATCTAAATTTTTGCATTTCCTCCTTGGACATATTTATTTTCAACCAAGGGTCCTTGTTGCAAGATTATATGATCGGATTAATTAAGGAACACGAGTATTAATGTATCGATGGAGTTCAGCCATTTTCTATTCTCTGGCGATCAGTGTTCCAATTCAAGTGTCGACAGCGACACTTTTTTCAAATTGACAATTATAAAATTAATGAATTAATAAATAATTCTGAAACTTTCATTTAAATTGGATGATTCCCTGATTTTTGCCAATCTTTAAAAAAAAATTATGGGGAGGCAATTCTGGAAGTACCCAATCATACGTCAACTTCCAATTGTTAATTAAGCGCAAATAAAAAGATAGAATTAAGGCAAAATGTACAATTCTGATGAGAATTCATTTGAAAATAAATTATTTTTTATTTAAGTTAACTACTTTTGTGGTTCCAGGTTTAAGTTACTTCGAAAATGGTCATTAAAACCTAAAAAAGTTAAATCGAACTTAACGGACCTAATTCCACCATCGTATGTCACCCACCAAAAAAAAACTCACCAAAAATCAGGGAATTAACCGAATTTATGAAATTTTCAATGTTGATATATCATGAATAATAATAGTGCACCAAATTCTTTTATTCAAAAACTTTACATTTTTTTCAGTCAGTTAACTTGAACCAGTATGGTTTGCGG
>CM042146.1:1297868-1302707 GCA_023376005.1 Doryteuthis pealeii | reverse complement strand
TATCAGTCAAAATATTAATACATAAAATAAATCTTATTCATAACGATGAACACCTAAGACGACGAAATGCTGAGTTGCATTTGACCCTTAAAACATCCATTTTATTTTAGTGTTAAAACCCTCCTAGCCCCGTCTCATATATCACTAAGAAATAAAGCGTGCTACCATAATATATTGGTGTGTTAATTTGTATAAAATGGGGTTTAATAAATAATTACTTTCCGTGCTTATTGACTCTTTAATATTCATTGTTTTATTGTCCAACGTATAAAAATCAAATCCTATGAAAGTTTTATATTAGAACCAATAAAAATATAATTAAAAAAGAGTAATCTTTTATATAGCATAGTTATTAATTTCATAATCTTCTAAATTAATGTTTCATGAATTAAAACTTAAATGGCTCGGAGCAGGCTGCCATATTGGATTTCTAGCTTGTTCTAATGTTTTATACATCGCCGGATGTATGGAGGCTTTTTCCCATCGGCCAGTGCAACTTCTACCTTCTCGGCCTTGCTGGGTGGGGGTGCGTGTTTCTCAGCATCCATCATCTCTGCTCCTTATTTGCCCCTGAACCATCTTCTTTTTTCGCCGCCTGCAAGAAAACGACTGAAATATATTTATCATGCTACATTTTTTATCATTCGATTCCGATACGCACGGGTGTGCCCGGAATCAGAATTGAATATGAAATGCTTAAGTCAGTTCTCTTCTTCTTTCTTCTTCTTTTTTCTTCTTCTTCTTCTTCTTCTTCTTCTGCTTCTTCTCTCTCCCCTCTCTTATTATTTCCTTCTACCTAATTGTTTTTCTATGCTCTTTTCTTTCTCTAATTCTGTTCTAACTTTTAACATCTCTCTCTCTCTACTCTTTCACCCTCTCTTCCCCCTCAGCTCTCCCTTTCCAACTCTTTTTCTTACTCTCTGTCGCCCTACTTATCTTTATTTGTAACTTCTTCTCTCTTTTTTTTCATTCTTCCTTTCCTTATTTCTCTACTGTCTGCTGTCTCTCTTTCTATCTGTGATTCTTTCTTCATTTTTTTTTGTCTTTTTTTTTATTTTTCCCTTTCTCTCTCTCTCTTTCCTCTCTCTCTCTCTCTCTCTCCTTTTATTCTTTCCTTCTTTTTCAATTGATTGGTCTCTATCTTTCTTCTCCAATTATTTTCTTCCTTATCACCGCTCCTCTCTTCCCTTTTCTCTCTCTCACTCCTTCTCTTTCTCACTCCCCCTCTCTCTCTCTTTCTTTCATTATTTTCTTCTTTTTTCATTTCTCTTCCCCAATCTTTCTTTCTGTCATTATTTCATTCTATTTTTTCTCAACTCAAAGATTCTAATTCCCTACTTCCCCAGACTTTCATCTTGCCATCACGTGATTGAATTTTCGAAGCCAAAATGCGGAGCTCCACATCAAGATGCACTTTAGCGGTTTCAACCTAGTAACCAGTCAAAACTTCTATTGGGAAACGTAACCAGGCCACTGCGAGGGACTAAATCTTGTTAACAATTACCACCACGGAGGGAATTGGTTCTAACTTAAAACTGGCCATTTATATATATTATATATAACTATATAATTATTAATACTATATATATATATATATATATATATATACCAGTCCGTCCTTCACGAGCAGGATGTGCCGCCAAAAGGACAACTTTTAAGCTGGATTTAACAGTGTAAAATCTGAGATTTTTCTTTTCCTAGACCGCGCTAGCTATTCAAGGCCTTAAAGAACCCCAGTCTTCATTAGCTTTCCAAGAGACCTAAAGCCCGCCTATGTGAAATGCAACAGCCTCGTACAAGATTGAACGCGGGTCGTCGTCTCCATTCCTACAACGCGGCTACCATTACATCACGCGTGTCTCCTTAATGCATGTTATATGCTGATATTGATTGTCACCAAAATCATAAAGTTACTTACGAACACACTGATATATCTTATCCTTCGTATTGCTTATTTTTTTATGTTGTTTATGTTGGTCTGACCGCTGCACGCCATGCGCAAACACCTTAAGTACGTTTCTTTCTCCATTTTTCTTTTTGTTAATCTAGATTTTACCGTTCACGATATATTCTGCTCTCTATGACGGCTCAATTACAGGCGGGCTGATTTTTATATTTTGTGTGAGACAGACAAAAGTCATGCAATCAAATTGCATGCAGTACGCACACACTTATTCATTTATTTATTATTATATTTTTTCTTTCTTCTCGTTGATATACAAGGTTTTTACATTTCACTGATATGGGAAAGTAAGTTGTGCCAGCTTACACGCTAACTCTATTCTTATCAGGCTATTCAATTCGCCATTTTTTTAGCTCAACGTATTTGCCCGTTAGGCTGTCACGAGCATAGCATATTATTTTTTCAGGCCAGTACAACTGATACACAAATAGCGGATACTGCCACCGTTAGCGCACTGGAGCACCCCGGAATGCGTAAACATTGAATAATATGCATAGAATGATGATTAAATATATTTACACACACAGGACTCACGAGAGCGAGAGCGGAGCAGAGCAGAGAGAGCAGAGAGAGAGAGAGCAGAGAGAGCAGAGAGGAGACGAGAAGAAATTACACAGCTGAGAGAGGCCAGAGAGAGAGCGCAGAGAGAGAAAATTACACATGGGAGAGCAGCGAGAGAGAGCCGAGAGAGAGCCGCAGAGAGCAGGAGCAGAGCAGAGATGAGAGGGAGAGAGAGAGCAGAGAGAGCAGACGAGCAGAGTTACATAGCTGCTGAGATTGGGAAGAGAGAGAGAGACATATACATTTCTCAGTTAATAAGAAATATGCTCTATGTAATATATATATATATTATATTATATATATAATATAAATGTGTGCTGGTGTGCCTGTGTTCATGTGAATATTATATATAAGAATTAAATATATTGTATGTTCATAAGAATATATATATATATATATATATATATATATATATAATGAATACATATTAGCGTTATAAATGTAATATGATTATTTTTATGTATCGCTATGTGGTTTTATCATGTTATTTTCTTCTTTCGCTTTCTTTATCTCTCCCCCCATATATATATATTATATATATAAATATATTATATATATATGTGGTGTGTGTGGTGTGTCGCTATGTGGCTGTGGCTGTGTATAATGAGAGAGAGATTAAAAACACAATTAGATGATGGACCAAATTATAAATAAATTATATATTATTATATATATGTGTGTGTGTTGTGTTTGTGTGTAATATATATAATAATATATATATATATATATATATATATATATATTATATTTGTAATGATATTTATGAAATTAAAAGGTGTGTTAACCATTGGTTTTCAAGCAGCGATATTAGCTGACTTATCATCAAGATAACGGCGCCACTATGAAAATGTTTATTCAATTATATATAGCTGAGCTGATTTCTTTGTATCAATCCAAGCATTCTGACATTAAAACTATGGCGCATAATAAGGCACCAGTCACTACCAACCCGCATATGGTACACCACGCAAACACACATACTCATAATTATACACTCACCGGGCAAAAGTCTATATGAATACGCACCACAGTTTTGCTGTACACACACACACACACACAAACACAACACGAACACACCTACACACACACACACACACACACACACATATATATAATATTATATATATATAATTCCTGACTGGCCAGAAGCGAACAAAACATGCTGCTTCGATGATTTTCTTGTATGCATTGTTCACGTTCTTCTCTTGCGTCATTTCTCTACTCTCATGACGCTACTCTCTGTGGGTTTTTAACCAAGGACAATGCAACTACTGACATATGACGTCTCTTGCCCCAAGACATTGAACACAGTTACAGAAACGTTGTTCAGAAGTCAACGCTATTGATGCCAGTATGCAACACTCACAAACTAATTAATGCTTTTCGTGGGTGAACTTGAACAGCTGATTTATGTCAGTTACATTTGAACTCGGATCAGACAAAGAAAAACCTAATAATTAAAACTGTTTTTCGTAGGTTAAACCCTGAACGAGTTATTAATGCCAATTACTTTTGAACTAGGATCAGACAAAGCTGAGCCGAGTAATTAAAACAGTTTTAATTACTCGGTCAGCTTGTCGATCCGATTTCAAAAGTAAACTGGCATTAAATGAGCTAACGTTACTGTTCATCCACGAAAAACGGTTTTAATTACTAGGCCCAGCTTTGTCTTGATCGATTTCAAAGTAACGCATTAAATGAGCTAAGTTACTTTTCATCCTACGAAAAAACAGTTTTAATTACTAGGCTCAGCTTTGTCTGAATCCGAGTTCAAAGTAACTGGCATTAAATGACTGCTTACTGTTCCATCCACGAAAAACAGTTTTAATTACTCGCGCTCAGCTTTGTCTGATCCGTAGTTTCAAAAGTAATTGCATTAAATTAACTCTTCAGTTTAACCTACGAAAAACAGTTTTATTATTAGGTTTTTCTTTGTCTGATCCGAGTTCAAATGTAACTGACATTAAATCAGCTGGTTCAAGTTCACTCCACGAAAAAGCATTATTACTTGTGATTGTTGCATACTGGCATCAATAGCGTTGACTTCTTGAACAACGTTTTCTGTAACTGTGTTCAGTCTTGGGGCCAAGAGAACGTCATATGTCAGAGTTGCATTGTCTTGGTTAAAAAACCCACAGAGAAGTAGCGTCATAGAGTAGAGAAATGACCAAGAAGAAAGAACGTGAACAATGCATACTAAGAAAATCATCGAGCACATGTTTTTTTCTGCTTCTGGCAGTCAAGATTATATTATATAATATATATATGTGTGTGTGTGTGGTGTGTGTGTGTGTGTGTGTGTTGTGTGTGTGTTG
>CM042146.1:1265368-1295368 GCA_023376005.1 Doryteuthis pealeii | reverse complement strand
AGGGTGAAAGAGAAGAGAGAGAGATGTTAAAAGTAGAAAGAATTAGAGAAGAAAGACATAGATAAAACAATTTAGTAGAAGGAAATAATAAGAGAGGGGAGAGAGAGAAGAAGAAGAAGAAGAAGAAGAAGAAGAAGAAGAGAAGAAGAAGAAGAAGAAGAAACTGACTTACATTTCATATTTCTATCTGATTCCCACACCCGTGCGGTATCGGAAATCGGAATGATAAAAATGTACATGAAAATATATTTCAGCGTTTCTTCACCGAAAAAAGAAGAGTCAGCAAATAAGGAGCAGAGATGATGGATGCTGAGAAACACCCACCCCCACCCCCACAAGCCAGAGAAGGATGAAGTTGCACGGCCGATGGGAAAAACCTCCATACATCCCGATGTAAAACATTAGAACAACTAGAAAACAATATGCACCCTCCGAGCATTTAAGTTTTAATTTCATGAAACATTAATTTAGAAAGATTATCGAAATTTAATAACTATGCATATAAAAAGATTACTCTTATTTTAATTATATTTTTATTGGTTTCTATATAAAAACTTTCATAGGATTGATTTTTATACGTTGGACAATAAAACAATAATATTAGAGATCAAAAACACCAAGTAATTATTTATTAAACCCCATTTTATACAAATTAACCACACCATATATTATGTACACCTTTATTTCTTAGTGATATATGAGACAGCTAGCAGGGTTTTAAACATAGAAATAAAATGGGATGTTTTAAGGCAAATCTAACTCAGATTCTCATAGTGTCATCGTTAATAGAATAAGATTTATTCTTATGTATTAATATTTTTGACTGTATATCAAAGACACATTGATTAACTTATTAATTCCTGAAATGATAGAAACGTAAGCAGTAACGTAGTTTCGGTTACAGACAAATATAGACTGTTCCATCTTACATATATAAAGGACAGTTGGTGTGTATGTATGTATGTCGGGTGAAACTATGAGAATAATACAATTAACAACAAAGTATATAATATATAATATATATATATATATATTATATATATATAATATATATATTATATATATAGTAAATATCATCGGCTCTTCCTTTTGGGAAAGAATTATGAAAATTTGATTTATATTCGAGGATATTTAAAACTTAAAATATCCATAGAAAATAGCATTGAAATTCTAATTTTTAAAAATTCCAGCATTTGTGAATCTCAAACGTAAACAAATAAATACACTAGATATTTTTGCCTCCTATTTCTACCCAGGTGACACTGGGTAGCCGATTCTAGTTATTAATAGATGGAAAACGATAGAAGAAGATGTTAGAAAACTTAAGAAGCAGTATATAACATCAACCTGTCACATATTCACTGAAAGTGTTACAGCGCACAGTTTGATCTTGTGTCGTACTACGCTAAATTAATATCAGAAAGATAAAAGAACATTGTAATATTTGGTTTGGGTTGGGTTTTTTTACGGCATATCAACCTCAGTGGGTTATTTAATGCCAATAAAATTTTTCAAATGAATTCATTCTTAATGGATACTCAATTATTTTATAAATATATTTTCTATTTAACCCATAGATTGGACCCTTACAGGTACTACTACTCCAGAGAGTGGAACTGGGAGCAATGGTGATGAAGGGCTGCTCCACATTCCCCAAACCTCCAGAACTGGAACCTCACCATCAGATAGAATTTAACGTTATTCCCAGGACATGAAGACCCTCAGTCAGGGCCTTATAGCACCCGTATGATAAAAGGGGTTGTGGGCTTGCCATAAGGGCAATAGCGTTGAGGCAATCATATAGGTGCTAGGGCTTGATGTGACCAGCCGATTGATCAGAGGGGGCGAACATTGTAATGACAAGAAAAGAACATAATAATCTTGCGAAAAGAAACTAAAAATAGGTGAAAAGAGAAACCGTGTTGGCATTCATTGAATTATCGAAGAAAATTGACAGAAAAAATAAGTTGGAAACGGAACAGACAGATAACAATTTTATTTGTGCTTTTGTGATAATCATTCATGACAGCCTCACTTTGAATATTTACTTTTTCTTCTTTGTTATTTTTTTCTTCTTTCTTTTCTTGTATTGTGTGTTGCCCTTCGTCCGACATTCTATGCGAATACCATCAGCAAATGACTCTTGCTAGTTTCTCTATGTCACGAGGTAAGAGAAAGTTCTCTGGCAGGGAATAAGTCAGACAAACCGTCGGTTAGATAGCTGGCTCGTTAGCGTACAGTAGAACGTAAATGATAGTCAGCAAGGTAGCTAGCTAACTAGATAGATATATTGTAAATATATTATGGACACCTTGCTAGATTCATAGCTAACAAGATAGGAAAACAATGCTTACGGTTTGATTTAAATTATTTTCTGCTTCTCTCTTGATGAGTCCGGATTAAAAACATTTACATCTAAAAACGGACCTAATTATCATTATGCTCTGAATATGATTTTTTATAAATCGAAATATTGTCAATATTAGCAATGAAAATGATATAAAAAATATATCAATTTTAACAACAATGTGTGTTTTTCATACCCTTTTATCTATACATATACCGTCGGATCCATTTCCTTACTATTAACTTATAGATAGATAGATAAATAGATAGATAGATAGATAGATAGATCACTAGCTAGCTAGATAGATGTATTTTGAATAAATATAGCAGAGAATAAGATAGACAAACCGACAGCTAGATAGTAAGCTCGCTAGCTCATTAGCTAGCTAGGTAGACTGTAAATAACTAGCTCACTCGCTAGCTAATTAGATAAATATATATTTTGTAAATATATTGTAGATATGTTGCTTGCTAGATTCCTAGCTAATTAGATAGATTGATACATATATACATAGCTCACGAGCAGGCTATCTAGTTAGCGAGCTGACTGGCTGGCTAACCTGATAGATAGATAGATAGATAGATAGATAGATTTTAGATTGTACGTGTGGTGATAAACGCTAGCTTGCTAGCTAGCGTGGTAGACAGTACCTAGCTAGCGCACACGCTTGCAACAAAATATTGTAGATATATTGTAGATAGCGTGTTAGATTCATAGATAGATAGATAGATAGATAGATAGATAGGTGTATTTTGGATAGATATAGCAGATAATTTTACAGAAAAAACGGCAGCTAGATAGCTAGCTCTATCTCAGTAGCCCGTTAGCTAGACTCAAAATAGCTAGCTTACTGGCTAGCTAACTAGATAAACATATATTTTGATATATTGTTGTTAGATAGGTTGCTAGATTCATAGTTAACTAGATAGATAGACAGATAGATAGATAGAGATAGAGAGAGAGATAGATCACAATCATGATAGTTCACTAGCAGGCTAGCTATCTAGCTTTATAAATATATATATATATATATATATATATAATATATATATATATGATAGAAATGTGAGGAGGTTAATCCGACAATATGTGGAGAAAAGTAGACAAACACGGGATGTTGTGGAAACTTGATGTTTATTGTCGACGGTGCAACGTTTCGGTCTCTTATTAGACCATCTTCAGGACTTGAATATAGTTCTTACTCCAATGATGGAAATTCTCAAAATGCTGAAAGCGGAAGGTCGTCAGTAGGGGGAAGTGTAGTTGGGGGTAGTTAGTGGATTCTTCTTCTCTCTGGAATGGGGAGTGTCGAAATGGTGAATGGTGGTACCACAGGTGTTACACATATTTAGCTAACCAATCCCCACAATCTAACACCTGTGGTACCACCATTCACCATTTCGACACTCCCCATTCCAGAGAGAAGAAGAATCCACTAACTACCCCCAACTACACTTCCCCCTACTGACGACCTTCCGCTTTCAGCATTTTGAGAATTTCCATCATTGGAGTAAGAACTATATTCAAGTCCTGAAGATGGTCTAATAAGAGACCGAAACGTTGCACCGTCGACAATAAACATCAAGTTTCCACAACATCCCGTGTTTGTCTACTTTTCTCCACATATATATATATATATATATATATATATATATATAGAGAGAGAGAGAGAGAGAGGGGGAGAGAGAGATGGATAGGTTTTAGATTGAATGTGTGGTGATAAATGATAGCTTGCTGGCTAGCTAGGTAGACTGTATATAGCTAGCTCACTTGCTAACTAACTAGATAGATATATTGTAGATATATTGTTGATAGATTACTAGATTTATAGCTAACTATATATATATATATATATATATATATATATATATATATATATATATATATAAAGAGAGAGAGATCACTAGCTAGCGAGATAGATGTACTTAGGACATATATTGCAAAGAATAACACAGATAGACCGATGGCTAGATGATTAACTCGTTGGCCTAGTAGTTAGCTAGATAGATAGACTATAAATAGCTAGCTCACTAGCTAGATAAACATATATAATGTAGATATATTGTAGATTGATAGTTTGCTAGATTCATAGCTAAATAGATAGATAGATAGATAGATAGATCACAAGGAGGCTAACTCACTAGCAGGTTATCGATCTATCTTTCTAGCTAGCTAGCTTTGATAGATATATAGATTGATAGACGAATAGATAGATAGATAGATAGATAGATAGGTTTTAATTTGAACTTGTGCTCATAAATGCTTGCTCGCTAGCTAACTAGGTAGATTGTACATAGCTAGTTCACTTACTAGCCAAGTAAAATATATATATATATATATATATATATATATATATATTATATTATAATATATATATTATATTATGTATATTAAAATATTTCATTTTTTTTTTTTTGCTTGAAGGCAATTACAATGCGAATATCGCATAATTCGATAATTATAGAAGATAATAATGACAAGTGAATTTCGCAAAGAATTACTCGGTGTGTAGAATATCGTACAGACTGTTTCAACTTTACGATACTCTGTACGATATTCTACACACCGAGTCATTCTTGCGAATTCACTTGTCATTGTTATCTTCTATAATTATCGAATTTATGCGATATTCGCATTGTAATTGCCTTCAAGCAAAAAATATAAAATATTTAATATACATACTTTATTCAGCAATGCTTCTATAAATAAACAAACATCCAAAAAAAATTATATATATATATATATATATATATATATATATATATATATATATATATATATATTGTAGATAGCTTCCTAGAGTCATAGCTAAGTAGCTAGAAAGATAAATAGCTCACTAGTTTTCTAGATAGATAGATACTGAATTGACAGACAGACAGACAGATAGATAGATAGATAGATAGATAGATAGATAGATAGATAGATAGAATGGATTTAAATAAAACATGCAGTGTTATAAGTAGAATACACTCAGCTTATAGTTAGGCAAATATGCGCATAAAAAAAAATGAAAGATTTTAGAGACATTCGTATTTTTCTGAAATTAAAACTCATATTTTTGTAAAAAGTTAGCGTCTCATACCGAATGTCTATAATTGAAAGTAAGAAAAAAGTACGACCAAAAAACATGTGTACAGGTGATTTTTGTAGATTCATCTTGATAATTTGTGTCGTTAATACTCAGATCAGAATAAGATATTAATGCAAACTAGCAGGACATGTGGATATACCACAGTATTAGAACTGAATTATTACAACGTTTGGTGTGTTTACCTGAGAGCTATTGCTTATAGTTCAATATGTAAAAAGTATCATAATCTTGATTTAATCTCTCTCACTCGTTTTCTTTCTCCCTTTCCTTCTTTTCCTTCTTTTCATTATAATCGATTGAAACAGATTAGCGTTATTGCTTCCACGCGTTCACTCTCTCTCTCTCTCTCTCTCTTTGTTTCTTTGTTTCTTTCTTATTATATTTTTCGGTGTATCATGTAATTTATCTTTTCTTACCTTTCTTCATAATAAAAAGGAAATTGTCATTTATTTAACTAAGGTGACGACAGTCATAAAAAATAAGAATTCGGTGAATAAGAAACACCAGATAGTCAGGATTTACATTTGCGCAATTCCTCTTGGATGATTTAGATGGTAGAGCGCCACCCCTACCATAAACTCCTTACTTTACCGTACAGATCTCTGTGCTACTCATACGCTGAGTTGGCAAGGGCAGGTATCGAACTAAGAACCTTATGGTTTCTAGCCGAACGCACTACTGACTGAGCTAACCCGACATTTATAGAGGTATAGAGTATACTATAATTGAATTGATTTACGGATATCTCGTGCAAAAAATTGTTTAAAGACTAGTAAAATGTATATTAAAAAAACTTTATGCTGATTGTGCACGCCAGCTTCGTTACCACTAGGCTAGCCTCTTATGCCGTTGAGTAGTTCCAGGTAACACATATCAGACATGTATGTGGGCAGATGGTGTAAACCTGGCCAAGAAAAACTCAATGCTTATCCAAAATTTATTTCGTATTTGTTTTATGTTTCAGAATAAATGGCAAAATATTTTAAGCAAGAAAAATAATTCCCGCTCTACTGTGACATATCTTGTTTTATTTGCTTGAGGTTTATTTATTTCTATTCTCAGTTCTCTGTTAGTTTGCTACACCGAGTTTCAGGGAGGCCAGAACAAACTAGCAAACATAAAAAGTAAGAAAAGTAATACAAAAGAAATAATTGTAAAAACAGAATAACACACACACACACACACACACACACACACACATATATATATATATATATATATATATATAATACATATATTGTATTTTATGTGATATATATACATACATAATAATCTCATATATGCATACCTATATATTTTATATACTAACTTTATATATACATATATACATAGTTATTTTATATAAAATATGTATGTGTGTGTGGTTGTGTGTATGCACATGCAGTATATTTGTATCATTTTTTGTGTGTGAAAATACACCATAATGTGTATGTATATTGACCCTATATATATAAGTATATATATAAGATTATATCTATCTATCTATCTATCTATCTCTCTCTATATATATATATATATAGGTAAAGTCGTCGGGGTGGCCTAAGTCGGTATCAGCCAGTCAGCGAGGGAGTCTATCCCCTTCTCACGAGCGCTAGACCTAGGAGATTGTTTTTGCGTGTGAGGTAGAACACCACACCCACCATCAGTTCCTTACTTTACCCCACACATCCCTGTGCTCCTCATACGCTGAGTTGATGAGGGCCGGTATCAAACTTGGAACCTTGGGGTTTCTAGTCGAACGCTCTACCGACGTATGGTATTGTTTATATACTATTTATATGTATGTAGACATTTTTCATTATTAGATATGAATATGAGTGAGTGGGTGCGTGTGTATTCTAGAGAGAGCGCTTATATGTGTTTGAGTGTGCGTCTTTGTGATTAATAAAATAAACCTAATGTGTAACTATCCGAAAAATACATATTTTTCTTGGTATGAGTGTAGAAAAAAAAGCTACAATAAAAGAAATGATGTAAGGTTCGTACAAATAATACCTAGCAAAACATATTGTTAGGAAGTACAAAATTTGGCAGCCCAATGAAGAGAAATAAAAGAATTCTCGATAATTTTATTTCTTACAATCATATTTTTAAAAGAAGAAATGTCAGCATCTCACAAAAAGAATTGGCAACGATGTCAGAGTTTGAATTTATGGTTCGAAGAAACTTGTGAACCAATGAAATCAAAATAAAGATACAGAAAAGAAAATATAGGAAATATCATATTTGGAATTTCTATCTTTTTTGTTTCGTTTACTTTTCCTATTTGCTTACAACCACAGAAGATATTATTTTTGTTTATATGGCACAGGGTTAATTTTTTCTAAACATTTGTTTTACTTCTAAATAACATATCTATCTATCTATCTATCTATCTATCTCTCTCTCTCTCTCTCTCTAATATATATATTATATATATATATATATATATATATATATATATATACATGCACACACACACACACCACACCACACATATATATATATATATATATATATATATATATATGTAATGAGTTAGCAGTATACATTGAAAAACAACCTTGACTAAATCATAGAAAGAAAATTGCACACACACAAATATATATATATATATATATATATATAATATATATATATATACATATGTGTGTGTGTGTGTGTGTGTGTGTATGTGTGTGTGTGTGTGTGTGTGTGTGTGCAATTTTCCATCTACGATTTGATATATAATAATATATATATATATATGTGTGTGTGTGTGTGTGTGTGTGTGTGTTGTGTGTGTGCAATTTTCTTTCTACGATTTGCTAAAGGTTGTTCTTTAATGCATACCGCTAACTCATCAGCTGTTGAAACCAAAACTATATCGAAAAAAACAAGAAAAAAATCTATCGCGTCTAAAAGGAAGTTCAGATACATATATATTTACCTCACCCTGTCGATGGGGCTAAGTATACACTGCTTGTATTCGATAAAGATTGGTTATAACCCATTTCTCTGAAAATAAGGGATCTTCTGAGTATGACACTATATTGTATCTGATGCTGGAGATTTGGGGAATATGGGGTACACCTTCATTACCATTACTCCAAAGTCAACTCTGACCCGGATTGTTATTAACTGTAAGATTCTCTTAAGATACAATTACACAAAAAATATCGGTGCTACTTTAGAATTCATTCTACGTGCAATTAAATTGAATTGGTATGCGCTCTCCCTAACCCTAACACTAATTTGCTTCTCTTACGATTTATGTGACCATTTTAGGGTTGCAGTTGAAAGTAGTTTTACAGTGGAGATTCCCTGTAGCATAAAGTTTAATCCTTTCGTGAAGTAGAAAAAGTTTGTATCAGTTTTAATCCTTGTCCGCCCTTAGTTGTATCAGAGTTCATCCTGTCTTGAAGTAGAGAGTTGTATAATCCTCGTCCGTTGGTCTGTACCTCCAGCGAGTAATTTAGGACAATTTATCAACACCTTCAAATAGTAAATTTTTGGTACTAATACTTTTCTATATATGTGAAATGATAATAGAAAAATGATTGTCTAGGATGCAGTGCCACATCGGGATATTGATCTGGTTATGAAAAAATCAGAAATCATCAATAAGTTAACATTGGTTGAATGTAAGACTTTCAGGTAGCATTTTTGGATTCCTTAGACCAAAATGCTACTATAAACAAATTTTTAGGAGTAGGGAAGCTCTAAAACTCATTTTACAGACAAAAATACTTTACAAAAAGTCACCATTTTTCGCGAACTGCACCAAATTTGGAGAGCTAAAGATCGACATAACTCCGCCAATCTTTGGAATTGAAACCCCAAATTTGGGGGATTGTCCAACGTTAACATAATCCACACATGGACAAGAATCATTAAAAATTGAAGGGGATGGGGGACAATTTTACCTTTTTCTGGGTGGTTTGACCTGGAATTACCCGTATGTTGAATTTGCCTAGGAATTTCATGAAATATTTTCAAATCTGTATAATTTCAATTTTTCACAACTAAATGTATAAAAATATAATAATCTTTTATTCAAGTCATGATAAAAAAAGGTATATTCAGATCACATTCTATAGAAGATTTTAAATTTTGTAGATTACGTTGGATCGTGGATTGCATAACGTAGAAACACAGAAGTACAATCATGAATATAGAATGAACGAGATTCTCTTACATAAATACACAAAATAACCCTGGATGGTTTGACAGGCCGTTAAAAGCAATCATTCTTTTTCTTTTTTTCCCTTCGCTTTATGTTCTGAGTTCGAAACGAGACAAAAGTAAATATTTTGAATGGTGGTTTTTGAGATACAGATAATCATTTCCACCTGGACGAACAACGTAACATAACTTACCTAGTTACTATTTTATCTAATTGGTATTTTTCCAATTAGACCAGTCAACTAAATTATAAGTTGGCTGGCATGTGTGGGTTTATATATTCACGTGAAGTAGAAAAGTTAGTAAACAGAGAAGAATAATGAGACATACAGCATAGCAAAAAATGGCAACAAAGTTGGAATAGTAATATACCAAAAAACTATTAAAAACTAAGCCAACAGCAGGAGAATAGAAGTCGTGATATAGAAAATCCTGAAGCGAAGAAGTAATACTGGCTCGGTTGCACATTGGTCATACAGGATTTACACACTCTTTTATATTCAAGCAGGAGGATCAACCACCGTCCGGCACATGCCAAACACCCTATAAAACTATATCGAAAATTATGAATCAGATATAAAATACATCCACAAAATACATCTACAAAAATGACACCTATAAAGGAAACTTGAGGACCAACTTTTATCTCACACTCTAACAGTTTTTGGCATTAAATAACCCACAACGTTATTATACCATTTACCAAAACAAACCAAACCGAACCAAACCAAACCGAACCAAACCAAACCAAATGTAATTAATGAAAATTATTTTTACCAATTTGAAGATATCACGGACTTAGAAACTTTTAACAAAGTGATTTTTACTGGCATTAAATGACCCAAAAAGTGTTGATATGCCGTAAAATAAAGAAATCAAACAAAACAAACCAACAAAGATTGGTAGCTTATAACGTTTTAAAAATATAATTGCCGGTGTTATGGAAATCTAATCTCTGCGATAAGATGAAGTGAAAATTCTTCCTAACTATAGCCGTGTCAGTGCTACTGTATAGATGCACCACTTGGAATTTAACAAAATACCTGGGAATAAAGTTACATGGGAACTGTACAAAACTTTTGCGAGCTCCCTTGAATATATCTTGGAATCACCCCCCCCCCAAAAAAAAAGAGCAGCACTTGTTTCTTATCACACAAATCATCCAGATAGGGCCAACAATACATGCTGGACACTGTCAAAGAAGCATGGACGAGCTCATAAGTGACGTTCTTCTATGGGAAACTTCACATGGGCATACCAATGTGGATCGTTCAGCAAAACCATTATCAGGGTAGAGTATGATTGTCTTTCATTATTAAAACTGTTTAAGTAATGATAAAGTAATTGTTTTGTTTTTTCACCGAGGTGACGCTAAGCAACAGTGGCAGTTTATTTTTAAAAGAATATTTCTATTAAGCGAGGTAAACATATATATATATATATATATATATAATATATATATATATATATATTGTTTGCATTGTTAATGGCAATATATTGTATATATACATTGCAATTTAGTTGGCACCACCAACTATTAGTGAACCCGATGACCAGCTGTGTGATCGGCAACAAAAAGCCAACCACGATAACTCATGATCGTGTAGCCTTATCACCCTCATGTCGGAATGGAGTGATGATGTGTTGATAGGAAAATAATAGTTGTATGCTTATCTCATCTTCTGTGCTACGTGGAGAGGTTCGGATCTAGTTGCCGGGTTGATGCTCAGTTGGCTGACAATTCCTTGGTGTTTGAAGTCCGGAAACCAACTTGGGTGGGTGCTGGGGGAAATCTTGCCTTGTGCCATTTATAGTTTTTGATAATAACACAAGGCCACTATATTTTCTCATGAGATTTTTTTATTTTCCCCTAGCCAAAACTGCCCGGAGCAAGGGCCACGTCTCGCTCAATCAGTGCATTGTGCCAAACTCACTGAACATTCTCACTTAACCCTCTTCCTATCTCCCATTTCGCCACGTCTCATGTCTCGTCGAATAGTAAAATGCCATGTTGCCTTATGATGATTCATCCTCAACCTTTTCCATTCTAATCTACATGAAATTCTTATATTCCTCCCAAACACTTTTCCGTTTAATTTACATAATGTGATAGTAAGTGTGAGAGATGGCCAAAGAAGACTTGTGAATTCCTGTTATAAAGTATTTAAATAATGAAAATGTACAAATCTGTTGGTGTGTTCTTGCTTAGTAATACGGATTATTTGTTCTCTAAACTATAACTGTTTCTTTTAATTCATTTTTATTTTACATGTTAGCCACTGTTTATAAAATGATTGCGGGTAATTAAAAAATTACATGTCAAATCACCCAGTCCATGTCACCCACGCACTCCAATTTTTCTGAAATGTTATCCAAATGTGGAGAATGATAAAGTTAGATAATTCCCAAAATTTGAGCTTCCAGTTCCAAAAATTGGCTGGGTTATGCCGATTTTTAGTTCTCCAAATTTGAGGGAGTCGCGAAAAATGGCGACTTTTTGTAACCAATTTTTATCTGTAAAATGAGTTCTAGAGCTTCTCTACTCCAAAAAAATATTTTATAAAATCATGTTTGTCCAGGAAATTCAAAAATGCTATAAAAAATGTATTAAAGTTAACGAATTTTAAGTTATTGCTGATTTCTAATTTTTTTCATATCAAGATCAATACGAGACACTAGGGAAAGTGTAAGGGTTAGCGTTAGGGTGCTTCGGGAGTTTCCGTAATCTAATGCCATTTTTCAGTATAATACAATTCTATGATATTATATATTGCGCGCTATTTTTCATTTAGGAAGCATTAATTCATAATAGTGGTTTGATGTCAGTATATTTTTTATTTAAAATATAATATACTTTACTATGCTTTGATATTCGATCGGATACGCTTTGAATTGTTTTTTGCTTTTTTTTTTTTTTTGCTTTTTTTCTTTTTTTACTACACATTCCTTGTTTGCTTTAAAAACATTTTTTTTTTTTAGTCGCATCGGTAAGATGTTAAGAAGTCACCTATGTCCGCACAGAGCTGATGATTTATCTACACAAGGATACTGCGTAATGTCTTTAACATATCTCATAATAGATAACAGCAGCTGCACGGCTATTTACCTCCCATTTCGAAAACCATCATAGAAAGTCGAGCAAGACATGCTGTGCTCTGTTGGAGAAATAACGATGTACCCATAAGCGATGTTCTCTCATGGACTCCTACACCTGGACATCAGTATTTAATAACCAGTAAAATCCCCCCCCCTCTCTCTCTCTCTCTCTCTCTCTCTCTCTCTCTCTCTCTCTCTCTCCCTCTTTCTCTCCCTATCTATCTATCTATCTATCTATCTCTATCTCTATCTCTGTTTATCTTTCTATCTTTATGCAGTTTTCCAACTAAATCTTGGTTTGAAAATTGTATAGTGAGACAGTTACTAAGCGCCATTAAATTCATGCCTTGGATACACTACCTTAGATACACATGGTCTGATAATAATATTAACCATTGTTTACATTTATATATATATATATTATATATATATATATAATATATATATATATATATATATATATATATATATATTACTCTGAAGATTGGTAGTCAATTTCTAAACCGACTTTACGTATGAAATTAGAAAATTAAATATGAAATAAAACTAAAAAAATAATTTTGGGGGATCTTTTTTTTTTTTTTTCTTTTTTTTTTACTCATTTCGACAATTATTTAATTGGCTAATATTTTGTAATAGAAAAAATATACATTGATATTTCTTCTGTTTAAATGGGAGGGGGACAAAATTTTAAATAGTTTTCTACAAAAATTAATATAAGATAACAATAATAAACTAAAGTAGTTATTAAATACATATTCTTTTTAGAATCTAAACATATGAAATTTGAAACTTAAAATTGGCGTTTCATATTGTAAATGAATTTTATCTATTAATTACGAATGATAATTATTTCTGCAATTGTAGGCAGCAATAGTGATATCTATTTTAAAGAATTTTGATTTTTTTTTAATTGAATCAATGTGATCCAAAAGATTCAGTAATTAAAAAATAGAATTATTTGATTAATAAGTCAACACAGAAAATTTTATCAAAATCAGATAATTCCCAGAATTTTGAAATAATTTTTCTATCAACAATAATCTTCCATACAATTATAGGACACGTGATATTTTCTATCGGCCATTTCTTTTTTGTAAACAAATTCACAAGAATTTTTAGATCGTCTTCTTTTGGCGTGTTTAGACCAATATATTTTATTTAAAACTTATCAATTCTTCTGTAACTGAGTGTATTTGTTGTTTTTTTGTCATTGATTTCTAAGAAAAAACTGTTATAAGCCTAAATAATGTTTGTTTGGGTTTTTTTTTTTTTTTTTTTTTTGTTTTTGTTTTTTTGGGTTGTTTTTTGTTTTTTACACTGGATAAACATAAAAGCAGCGGCCATGTATACGATATATTTGAGCACAATTGACCGAAAATGATAGTTTAAAATGTATAAAAAATAAATCAAATGTGTAATATAATTTTGCTTTTGTTTACTGCTGCTAATCATGTTACTACTTTTCGATTTAGATAAAAAAATTGACCTTAAATAATCGATTTAATTAATTTTAATTCGTTTTGAAAATAAAAATGAGTGAACAAATTGGCAGTGCTTATTATTTTCGGTCAATTTTGCTCAGATATATTGCAATCATGCCCACTTTTTATGTATTTACGGAATAAAAAAATATTTTGGATTTTAAGGCTTATAACAATTTATTCTTAGAAATCAATAACACAAAATAATAAATACACTAATTGCAGAAGAATTAATAACTTTTAAATGAAATGTCTTTTTCTTTTTGGTCTAAACGCAAAAGAATAAGATCATCTAGAAAATTTGTTTTCTTCTATTCCCACTTTAAGTCTTTTGTCTTTTCATTTATATTGTAATTAGTTTCTACTTTATATAACCCCACTGATATTGTGCGCCCCCAAAATAAGGGGTGTCATAATTAAGTGACCAGAAAAAAATCAAAGATTTGAAATAGAATAAATGATGCATTTTAAAATCAACACTAAAATTTTCATTAAAATTGGATAATTCTCTGATTTTTGTTATTTGTTTTCAAGTTATTTTGTAAAATACGGATTTGACGTCATCTTTGGAAATACCTACCTAATCCCAATTATCTACCGAGAGCTGAATGCTTGACCCAACGGGTCACGTTTTGTCTAGTATATATATATATATAAGCAGTTTATTCTACAAATAATTAAAAAAATATGTATATTAGTAATTTAATATATAATATATATAATATATATATATAATATTATATTAATATATATACATATATATATATTATATATATATATATATATATATATATATAGTGTGTGTGTGTGTGTGTGTGTGTGTGTGTGTGTGTGTGATTTGAAAGCATAGAAACAGAAAAACATGTTCACGTCGTCAGGTACATGTTTCTTCAATACTGCAGTTTATTTTCCCGCTTTTTCTTTGCTTTATTCCCTTCACAGAATTCGCAAAGATTTTTCTTCTAATTGTTTCCAGTGGACGTTTGTCATTTTCCATATTTACTTTTCTATCTTCAGTTCAATTTTTTTTTCTTCTTCTTGTTTGTTTTTTATTTTTATTCTGTATTTTTTTTTAAATTAATGTCGATTTCATTTTTCGGACGTTATATATAACTTTTTGTCTGTTTTGTATTTTTTTTTTTCATTTATTCTTGTTTTTCTTGTTTTTCTTGTTTTTCGATTTCATTGTATCTGACTTGCACGTCAATTCAAATCTACCAGGAATGAGAAGAAAAATGTTATTCTGTAATAGACATTCTTTGTTGTTGTTTTTTTCTTAAATATTATTTATCTGAAATATCATTTTTTTTAAATTTCGTACGCAACGCCTCGGTGACTATTTTTCTGTGTAATATATGAGTAGCTGTGCAGAATATAAAGGATAGTTGTATTTTTCCGAATGTCTTTCTTATATTTATGTCGGAATAATTTCTGCCTTGTTTTTTATCTCACTTTGAAGATTATAATGTTCGCCGGTTTGTTTTGAAGTGAATAATAAAAAGGTTGATTATATTGTAATGTAGTATGTAATGCCTGTCACAACCAGTGAACCAGGTAATCGACTGTTGAACCGATAATAAACGGACGACCAAGGCGAGTCTCAGGGTAGGTACGAGAAACGGTAAGAGAGAATTGGATATTTTGTCAAAGGGTCAGTTAGTAAGTTAGTAACCAACAAAATAACAAGAAATGATTTAAACTAGCAGGGCCTGTGGATATAATACAGTATGATGATTTAATTATTACAATGTTTGATATGTTTACTTCAGAGCTATTACCACATAGTTCAATATGAAAAATGTATAATAATCTTAACTCTCTCTCTCTCTCTCTCTCTCTCTCTCTCTCTCTCTCTCTCTCTCTCTCTCTCTCTCTCTCTCGTTTTTCTTTCTTTACTTCTTTTCATCTAGATTGTAACAGATTAGCGTATTATTTTCGCGCTCCTCTCTCTCTCTCTCTCTCTCTCTCTCTCTCTCTCTTCTCTCTCTCTCTCTTCTCTCCTTATTTATTTTTTTCATCCTATACTGAAACAGATTAGCGTTATCATTTCCGCGTTCCCGCTCTCTATCTTTCTTTCACTCTTCTCTCTCTCTCTCTCTCTCTCTCTCTCTCTCTCTCTCTCTCTCTTCCCCTCTCTCTATCTTTCTTTCACACTCTTTCTTTCTTATTTTATTTTTTGCATAGCATGTCTTTTCTTTCTTTAAAATCAAAACGGAATGGTCCATTATTTAACTAAGGGGACGACACTCATAATAAATAAGAATTCGGCGGATAAGCCCCAGATAATCTTGATTTACATTTTACATTTCATCTTGGACAATTTGAACGTTCTCATTTTTAACCAGAGGGTGATGCAGGATGATAACGCACGGGAGATATAGGAACAGGTGTATTAATATATAGATATCGGGGCTGGCGACGTTTTTTTTTAATTGTACTAGTAAAAGTAAAAACACCATCCGGGCAATGTAAAAATAGATTTTTGAAATATATTGCCTGAGGGGTGGGAGTAAAAGATTCAATGTCAGCGAGTGTGTACCCTAAGTAAGTAAAATCATCAAATTCATTAAAGGATTAAAAAATAAAACAATTTGAAATGTAAACTTTAAATATGTATTAAAATAAAACAAACTATATATAGATATATAATACCAGTCATGTATTTATTAAAACTTGTTTTAAAAAACAATGAGGACCGTCTAATATTGCATGTTCAAATTTTGAGTGTATTTATTCTATGGTATTACGATTTTGGATGATGTGGCGTAAGCAGTGACGTATTTTTTGTTACAGACGAAAACCGGAAGCGAATCTCCATTATTGATAGAAGATTTTAATTTTCTTATTTAATGTTTTACTCAGGAAAAGGATTTTAGTTGATTGGTTGTTTGGTTGGTTAGATTTTATGGCATGTCAACTCCTTATTGGGTTATTTTATGCTGAAGATCTTTTTGTTTATTCATTTGTGTTGGTTATTCAATTTTTTCAACTATTTTAAACTACTTTTAGGCTACTCAAGAACTGGACCTAATGACCTTAAGGCGCCCTTTGCGATTTCGATTCGTGGGGACTTTTTTCCATTTCCACCGTCAAAATCCGGTTAATTGTTTACAGACAATTTTTAGAGGTTTTTTTTAAATTATAAAACTAAACCCTAACCCTAACCCCTAACCCTAACTCTAACCCCAACAAACAACCGGATTTTTACGGTGTAAATGAGAAAAGTGTCCCTACGAGTCGAGATCGCGGAAGGGGTGCCTTAAGGTCATATGGTCCCAAGAACTATGTAACAAACCTACTTTGGGGAAGTGTATGTAAGTAAAAGTAAAGTCGTCGGTATCAGCCATGTAGCGAGAGAGTCTATCCCCTTTTTACTAGCGCTAGACCAAGGAGATTATTTTAACGTCTGAGGTGGAGCGCCACACCTACCATCAGCTCCTTACTTTACCGCACAGATCCCTGTGCTACTCATACGCTGAGTTGGCGAGGGCGGGTATCGAACTAGGAACCTTGTGGTTTCTAGCCGAACGCTCTAGCGACTTAGCTAACCCGGCCCTTGTAAGCCAGTTCGAACTCGGTTCGTTCTATTAACCTCCGCTAAGATATGGACCCTCTCATCCCGTCAGCAATGAGGTAAATAGTACGTCTGCTCTTCTACATTAGATAACCCGCGAAGTTTGCTATGCCATTAAACTAAAGGAAACAAACCAACTGATCCATCAACAATTGATGCATCCACATTTTGTTGCACCCCCCAACGTGAGGAACTGTGAATCGTTCTCTTTATCACATTCAGAAACCAAAGATTGTTAATTAACGTTTAACTTTGTCACCTGTTATGCAGCAAACGGTGTTAATTAAGGTCCTCCTTTTTCAATTTTACACTTTGTCATCATATTTTCGCTGCACACTTTTGAGACGAACACCTGTTTCCAAACAATGCTACTCCGACTCAACAACATCTCCATAGTTCTCTTCTCGGCCTACATACTTTAAAAAACGTTGACGTTGAAAAACGATTATAAAAGTCGTAAGACGAAACAATGAACCAAGTTGATTACAAAAAATTGCTCACAGAAAAAATATAAAAAGAAAGAAAGAAAGAAAGAAAGAGAGTAGGGGAAATATATAGAGAGGGGGACAATGATCGACTGAGAATGAAAATGGCTGACCTCCTTCTATACATTAATACTCGACAAGCAAGTTTCCGAGTTCGAAAAGAAGGTTCCCGAGTCCGAGAAGGTTCCCGAGTCCGACAAGAAATACACGAAGAAGGCCGGAGGGTATATCGGCCGAAACGTTGTACAGATAACAATGAAGATGAGGAAAATAGTCCGAATAACGCAGATAATACTAATTAATACTCGTGTCCCTTAATCATCTTGCAACCCCCTCTGCACAAAAATATATATAAAAAGAGAGTAAGTGAAATATATAGAGAAGGGGTCAATCTGCGGAAGTGATAACACTAATCTATTTAATCGAACATAATGAAAAGATGAAAAGAAGGAAAAAAGAGAAGGATAGATGATAATTTAAATATTACAAAGTTTGATATGTGCTGATTACACAGGTGGATTTCACAGGTCCTGCTAGTCTGATATAATTAAGGTAACACCTCATAATAACTCAATTCTTTTTGTGCCATCGCTGCAAGCGAGTTCGAACTCCAGTTGCGCTATTCATTTTCTTTCTTTCTTTTCATTATTTCATTATGTTCGATTGAAATAGATTAGCGTTATCGCGTCCGCAGATTGATCCCCTCTATATATATTTCCGCTACTCTATTTTTTTATATATATATTTTTGTGTAACGTGTCCCTTTTCTTCCCTTTTTTCTTTAGAATAAAAATGGAATGATCCATTATTTTACTAACGTGAAGACACTCTTGAGAAATAAAAATTCGGTAGATAAGAGACACCAGATAATCAACATCTAAATTTTTGTATTTCCTCTTGAACATATTTATTTTCAACCAAGGGTCTTTGTTGCAAGATTATAATGATCGGATAATTAAGGAACACGAGTATTAATGTATCGATGGAGGTCAGCCATTTCCATTCTCTGGCGATCAGTGTTCCAATTCAAGTGTCGACAGCGACACTTTTTTCAAATATGACAATTATAAAATTAATGAATTAATAAATAATTCCTGAAACTTTCATTTAAATTGGATGATTCCCTGATTTTTGCCAATCTTTTAAAAATATTATGGGGAGGCAATTCTGGAAATACCCAATCATACGTCAACTTCTAAAATTGTTAATTAAGGCAAATAAAAGGATAGAATTAAGGCAAAATGTACAATTCTGATGAGAATTCATTTGAAAATAAATTATTTTTTATTTAAGTTAACTACTTTTTGTGGTTCCAGGTTTAAGTTACTTCGAATAATGGTCATTAAACCCTAAAAAAGTTAAATCGAACTTAACGGACCTAAATTCCACCATCGTATGTCACCCCACCAAAAAAAAAAACTCACCAAAAATCAGGGGATTAACCGAATTTAATGAAATTTTCAATGTTGATATATCAATGAATAAATGATATAGAGCACCAATTATTTTATTCAAAAACTTTTACATTTTTTCAGGTCAGTTAACTTTGAACCACGTATGTTTGAGGTGTAACACATATTCTCAAAGATACATGTTGGGTAGAAAAATACTCTTTAAAACTTATTCGTATACAATAAGACCTTAGACAGAAAAAATATTCTTTAAAACTTATTTCTATACAATAAGACCAATGCATACACAAACACTACACATATACGCTTATATATCCATATAAACATGCTCCCACCGACACGCTTATGCATTATTGCACCTAAAAATGAGCTTATAGGGGACAGGCTGAGCTCAGTCGGTAGAGCACCCGCTTAGGAATCGTTCGGTTCCGGGTTCGATAGCGGTCCCCGCCAACTCTGCGTAGGAGTAGTATAGCTTTAGTGACTGAACTATGCGGTAATTTGGGGAGAGGGCTGATGGTAGGTGTGGCGCTTCAACCTCAGCAAAATCAATCTCCATATTTTAGCGCGAGCGAAAAGGGAAGAGACTCCCTCGTTGTCCGGCTGATACCGACAATAGGCCGCTCCACCAACTTTACTTTTACTAGTGTTGCATGATGGAGATAAAAAGAAAAAATACAAACAATATACTAGTTAAACTTAAGGATAATGCAAGAGGCATTCGCTTCTATGTGAATGGGGTTCATGTGTTTTAAAACAGTATGGGAATATCTCTACATCAAATCGCACTCCAGTGAAATTACTAGACCTGTTCACATACTTAGGTAGTAATATATTATCTACAGACAACTATATCAATATACGAATCGCTAAGACATAGGCTACTATTGACAGATTATTATCAATCATATAGAAATCTGATCTCTCTGATGAGATAACACCAGAATTCTCCTAAGCTGCAGCCGTTACGGTGCTAATATATGGCTGCAGCACTTGAACTTTATCAAAAGGCTTGGAAAAAGCAAGAACGGATACTCTGTGATCTATTGAAAAAATACTGGAATCAGCACCCCACAAAATATTTGGTTCTATAGCCCGAGGCAAACCAAGTAAGACGAACACGGCATGTTGGATACTACTGGAGAAGTAAGAATGAACTCATCAGTGACATTCTTCTGTGGACACACCAGTGTTGGTCGATTAGAACAAAAAACTTACATACAAAAGCTATGTGCGGATACTGGAAGCATCAAACCGATGAGAGCTAGGAGGAAGGTTTACCGGTAGTGTCGGCCTGCAAGATAGAGTCATTAGAATCGAAGCTGCCGTGATGACACCAAAAATATTAACATGAATGAACAAAAAAGGCAATTCCATAATATCCGATAAAAATAACCCTAACCCTAAAAACCAATCACTAACCCCGGTAAAACTAGGGACAGCATTCCAGCCCCCAGTAAACCATTTGACTCTCGATGTAGGTGCGAGAAACGGTCACGCGGGAGTTGGAGATTTTGAGAAAGGCCAACAATCAGTAGCCGGAAGAGGACAAAAAAGGATCGAAAACATCGATACTAGACACCCACAAGGGGTAGGGACACGAATTATGGAGAAAAAAAGGATTTATCCTTTGTCGACTCTTTATCACAACACATCTTCCTAATTAGAGACTAGTTTAGTGAGAAACTGAAACACACTAATGAAGTGAGCGGTATTTTTCCTGGGAACACGTGTCTGCCTTTTCCCTTTTTCTGTGAAGTTTTCTCCATCCCTTTATCTCGTCTTTATCTAAGATAACTTCACTGAGATCCAGCAATGTGACAGTTCCGGTCACGACAGAGGAGAAACCAGCAGGGAACTTGGATCCCAATTCGATATCTTTGAAAGGGACACTTTGATCCCAGTCTGACATTCGGAGGGTTACACTTTTGATGTTAGGCAGGGGGAAAAGGCATAATGATGTTAGAAATCCTGTCAATTCATACGTAAATCATCTTATTTGAATAAGCTGGCTACTATGTGAATATAATACTTCTGGTAAAAATATGAAATTAGCATACTTAAAATATATTGACTTTGGCTTCTTATTTAGCAGTAAATAAACGAATAACAGATAAGACGCAAAATATTTTTCATTTAATAGCTGAACATTCTGGTTACATTAGTTATATCTAAAACTTTGTTGGCACCCTTTCGTCTGCTAAAGAGGATGCCGTAGTGTCATTTTTTTTATAACTGTATCTACGTGAGTGGCTGAACAGACCAATTTTTGAATGGCAATCTCTGATGCAGTGACTGCAAACAAACAGTGATGCTTGCTGGATCTGCTGTTGTCTCTCCTTCCTTCTGGTTCTCTTTTCTGTGGCGGTTTTTTCTCATTTTTCACTCTTTTTCGTGTCCTGTTTGACATACCGTTCTTCTGTGAGGATGTCATTGGCATTAAATGACCCATGAAGTTTGATATGCCATTAAAAAAAGAAAGCACATTGTATATATGGACAACCGAGGTACGTGATTGCTCCACATAGGTCGTCATCTAATACCCTTGGAAAGGTATAAACCCTCTTATCTCCCAGCTATGAAATAAACGGTACCATACTGCTCTTTTGTAAGGATTTCAATGGCATTAAATTACTCATGAAATTTGATATGCCATTTAAAATAAGCGAACTGAAATATACATACTTATGACCGAGGAACATGATTACACTACATTGGGACGTCATCTAATACACTCAGGAATTGTATAAACCTTCTTATCTCCCAGCAGTGAGATAAAGGGTACCACACTGCTCTTCTGTAAGGATGTCAGTGGCATTAAATTACCCACGAAGTTTGATATACCATTTTTAAAAAAGAAACCAAGACATATATACTTATGACTAAGGAACAATGTTCGGGCGTTCAATCTTAGATATTATTCATCCTACGCGATTATTTCATTTTATTTTATTTTTTTCATTTTGCAAAACCAATTTCAGTTATTTTCCCAACGGAAAGACAGTTAATTTATGTTTCAATTTAGGGATTGAATGAAGGATATAAAATGACAAGAAATCACTAGACCAGCCGAATAATGAAAACGATTCTTCGTTCGCCCTTCTTATTTGCCAACTATAATTAATCTGGCCGAATATCGGTAGGAAATCACAGTCATTGCCAGCTGACAAAACGCACACAAAATGGACGATGATGTCTGAGAACGTCATAATTCTAAATTTCTTCTTTTTCTTTCCTTTTTTCTTTTCTTTCTTTCTTTCTTTCTTTTTCTTTTTTTCAAGATTGGGAAATCTAAAATCGTGAATGATTTTGGTTGGTTTTCTAGTTTCACTTCTATATTTGTTGGAACCCCAAGTGCTTTAATGGTTACAAAGTTAAACGAGTAAACTATTACTGTGGTTCGATTCCCTCTAGTTTCCTATTAATCTAAAGAAAAAAAATAACAAAACGATTACATCTTATTGACTTTGGTAGCTGAAATAATACCGTACCGGTACTGTAATTGAAAAGAACCCAGTTATGACTTAACTGTCTGGATTGAAATTGCGTCCTTCGGGATGCAAAAAAAAATTAAATAAATAAAATAAACATTAAACGTTATGTCAGACACGGGATTTGATTAAGAGGCTCGGATGTAAGAAAGGATGAGAGGGGTCTGATGGGAATTATGTATCACTGAATAAGATATCTCTTTATATGGTGAGACTCCGGCTTTGGATTTCCGGCGAGAGTGAAGTACCACTTAATTGCTATTAGTCCCAGGTACTCTCTGACACTCAGTGTTACTATTCATTAGGGTCCCATCTTAGGGTCCCATCTATGGCTCAAATAGAACTGTTTGAATATTATCTTTTTTTCAAGAATAGTTACTTGAAGCTATTACTGTTTAGTAAGGATTATTATTATCATTTCACTCCTTGTGAGTTTTTCATACTAGCTGATGGACTTTCACTGGAGATTGATGGACTTTCACTGGAGATTGAGTGTCAACAAATCTCTTCAGGTCACCAGGACTCTCCTGATTATTCCAGCTGATTACAACAATGCTGCTATCTGGATGATCTAAATTCTTCCTCTGATTTACAAATCCTCCAATCTCTTTTCCAAGCTTTTGGGGGCCGTTCCATGTGCACCATTTACAATTCCCCCTCATATTACGTTTTTCTTTTCAGTTCTCTAGCAAGGTCTTTTCGTTTTCTTTCATCATCAACCTGTGATCTGCTGGAACTGCAAAATCTACTAAGTTCTCTTTTTTTTTGGTAATTAATACTAGGTCTGGTCTTCTGCCTGGGATTATGCAACCCGTTTTATATCAACACTCAGATTATTATTATTATTATCATTATACTTGGAGCTGTGTGTTTTTACTATTCTTATTCTTCTTCTTCTTCTTATTCTTATTCTTATTCTTATTCTTATTATTATTATTATTATTTTCTTGAAACCATACAACTTGTCATGACATAATGTAAAAATGTCTTAAGGAAAAACTACATAAACATGGTTTTATGAACGTAAAAACCTAGTCTCTAGGAATAAAATGACCCCTAACGGGTTGATATGTTACTAAAATCAATCATTGAATTAATAGTTTCTTCGCTAAAATAACAAGGCAAACGCCATGTATAGAAAATAAAAACCCCGTTTATTCTTTGTGTTTACGAAAAGAGGCCCCTTATTTTTTTTAAACAAAAATGATATCCCTGTAAATTGTAGGAAGTCGAGTGCTTAGAACGGATACCTTCCTTCCCGTCGTACACCTGTGTTCTCTGGAGGGTTTCGGGACAAATTAACAGCGATTTACTTTCTTTTTCTTTTCTCTCTTGTCAGATTTAATTTGGTCATTTTTTTATTAGAAACCCCAGCAAGAAAATAAGTGTGAAATTTGGCGCTATGATCAGAGGTCACGTGTTAACAGTTTATATCATTAAAAGTTTATCCAGCACCTCCTATTCTTACATGAACCCTGGTGCCAGTGGATACGGGGGTGAGTTAAAAAGTGATGCTATTTTCTTTATTTCATGTGAGTTTTAAAAAATTTAAAAAAAAATAAGGCCTACATTGAGACCCTAACGAGGCTCCGAGAAAAATTCCGATAAGTAAGACCCAACTTGCCAATTGACAATGTCCTCCCTCTGCATGACAATGCTCAACCACACACAAACATCGGGACAAAAGAGAAAATCGCCTCATTCGGGTGGACAACATTACCGCATCCTTCATACTCCCCAGATTTAGCACCATCAGACACTCATCTCTCAGAAGAGGGATACATGCTCTCATTTGAAGGTGGAACATTGCTATTGAGAGAACAGCGACTATGTGGAGAAATAGACATGGGATCCACAGAGGACCAGCTTCATTTTGATGTATGATCCATCTTCCAGTGTTAGGAATTATACATGTCCTAAACAAAATGGCATTAATTTTTTACTCACCTATGTGGAAAAATAGACATCGGGTCCACAGAGGACCAGCTTCATTTTGATGTATTGATTCATGTTCCTGTGTTAGGAATTATACATGTCCTAAACAAAATGGCATTAATTTTTTTACTCATTCTTGGATTTTTTGTTGTTGCTTGGTTATGTTTTGTTGTTGTTGTTGTTTGTTTTTGATTGACAGCCTCAAATTCCCTCAACACTGTAACGAGATAGCTATTCTTATCTTTCAGCTTTACGCGCACAGATAGTTCACCTTGTTGCTGGTATCTTCTTCTTCGCTTTTGGTACCTTGCAACAATATGGCAGCTATTTACCGGATAACGATCTTCTAGTGTGAACTAACTTGAAAGGTTAGTGCCCCTATCATTACTTTCAGAAACATGATTTGCGACGCTTCCACGTGATAATCTTAACAACTTGGGGGGTGTTAATTGAGATGGTTGTCTTACTCTACATCGGTTTTATCACTTTTTCTCATGTACCTTCTCGCTAAGAGTTAATTTCTGCGTTCCTTTAATGTTCTACTCCCGCCATTATCCTTTTTCCGTCTTGCCTTCATATTCCTCGTTTGTTAAATTACTGTACATTATCTTATAATAATGGAGATTGTGCATTTGTCTGTCTGGAACCGAAACCATATTATTATTCAAGTCATAATTCCCTTGTTATTTACGTCATATTCTCCATGATTTTATCTTTATTTAAACCTCAATTATTAATAAAATTGTTTTACATTATAAATACTGCTGGCCATATCTAGATACTAAAAATATGCCATTGCATTCCTATGTACAACAAAATAGCAGTTAACAGTTTTAACAGGAAGGCTAATTTGCATATTGATCATATAAATTAGACATGTGCTTGGTATTATTGGTTTCTTATTGTTTGGTTTTATTTTGATAAATATGAGCAAACATCCCAGAGATAAATCTTTAAATAAATCCATTAAAAAGAATAAATAACTGTAATTTTATTCTTTACTTACTATTAAATAGTTAAATTAGGAAAATTTAGCAATGAAAGACAGAAGTGATAGAAAATGAATGCCATTAAGGAGGTGTTTATTTGTTTTTATATTCTACAATCACCAGAGAGATCGAGTATGTAAACAACAGACGATCATTGCTTTATTTTGAGGTGAAAGGTAATTTATATCCCTCCTAGAGAGCTCTATCGGATTTTGGGAGCATATATATATATATATATATTAACCCCTCCGTAAAAGCTGGATGTGACACAAGCTCAATTAGCGGAGTTTAAGAGGCTTAAATTCAGAATTTATTTCACCTAGACTGGTTACCATAACCATTGTGAAAAACCCTGTTTGCCCTATTATTAACCCATATCTATAGAGAGAGTAGTTACATATATGCATATGCGTACTTTTGCCAAGAGTATTATCGCTACGTAAAATGGAAACAGCCTCGATATATATATATATATATATATATATATATATATATATATATATATATATATATATATAATAAAATTTAAACTTAAATATGTACAAAAACTTACATTTTGAAAAAAGAATTAATGGAATTACTTATTATGCCAGATATTTTTAAATATTGCTCCTCAAAATGGAAATTTACTGACGAGGCAGATTTCAAAAACTAGGTCAGTCAAATTGGATTCAAACCTTTCCCAAGGGTATATATATATATATATATATATATATATATATATATATATATATATATATATCACAAAGCACTAATCCACTTGGGAAAGTTATGCATCCAATGATTATTAATTCCATTAAGTATTTTGAAAGTTTGAATTAGATCAGCGTTCAATCTTTTAAAGAAACTCTTTTACTGTTTTTATTATTCCTGTCCCTCTTCTGTGTATGCACTCCAATTTCCATGTCTAGAGTCTGCGGCTCAGGCCTAATTACAATATACTATCTAATGTCTTATTATGGGTTGAACTTTTTTTTTTAAATTTGTCCTGCATTGATAAAAATATATTACCATTCAGTCAATCATCCCATTTATCGTCTATATCATTGACAAATGTTAAAAAATGAACTGGGCAAAAACTGAAAGAACCAGGATTCTTCAGTCTAGGAGAAAGTTTTTATCCCCTTTAAATTTGATATTGTGTGTCAAAGGTGGAAAGGTTAGGGAAAATATACAAGGTATGTCAGAAAAGTTTCTCTGATGTGAGGGGCATCGTCCACTACGATTCCTTGTCACAGGACCAGACGATCAAAGCGCATGGTTACAAATAGATTCTGTGGCGTTTGAAATTTTAGCTCTAAACTCAAAGCAAAAATCGACCGAGTTGCAGCTCGTAACTCGGAACAGTCGTAAGTCAAGGTACTACTGTATATTCGCTCACTGGAATGCGCGGATACTACATTACTTGTGTCAGCCATAGATAATATGAATATATACATATATGCGTATATATTTTGTGTGTATATATATAGAGAGAGACAGAGACAGATAGAGAGACAGAGAGACAGAGACAGACAGAGAGAGAAAGAGAGAGAGAAAGAGAGAGAGAGAGAGAGAGAGAGAGATAAACAATAAGTGTTTTAGTTTATATTTATTTACATTGGAACCAGTTTGCTACCATTGGTTTGTTGTTGTACAGCAGTCATCAAGCAACGAAAGTTTTTGAAGACACTTTCGTTGCCTGAGGACTGCTACACAGCAAGAACTCAATGGTAGCAAAATTGTTGCAATATAAATAAATAAAAACTAAAAAACTTATTTATTTTTTTATTTATTTATCTATTAACGCTATATTACAGATATTGAGCACTCTTTTAATAACACTGTACGTTGGATTACTACCGCTTCTCCAAGTAGAATAGTGCCAACCAAACACTTTGATACACACACACACACACACACACACACACACACACACACATATATATATATATATATATATATATATATATATATTATATATATTAATAATCCATCAATTTATATTATAAAAAGATCAAATTTTGTCCAAAATATAAAATATCTAGTCTGTAAGATTTATGAAGATATTTTGCATTAAGAAAATCGCTTTTTCCCCTTCTGTTTTCAATTCGCAGGTGTGGCACTAAAACGGCCTCGCCAAAACCAGATTTAATTTCCCAAGGGAGCTCTTCAACGTAAGCATCTTTATGAAAAGTGCCAAAACAAACAAAACAAAACAAAACAAAAAATGTTAATTGCATTAAACTTCTAACTGTCCAAAAGAAACACCGAATGAATAACACGTTATTCTAAATAATTACACAAAAAGTAAAAACGTTGAATCTTCATTAAGTTTTATTTAAGTTAAAGAAAAGCGGGAAGCATCGCTGTGAGAATAGCGGATTTTATTTTACGAAACGTTTTACTGACTTCATGGTTAGCATGGACAATTTGTTGCTATAAAACTCTAAATCTGAAAAACTGCAGAATAACACTTCAGCAATTTATAACATTTAGAAAAGTACAATTTGGAGACAATAAAAATAAGACATTTATTCTCTTTGTGGTTTATCTGGACAAAAACTCCAACAGGAAAATAGGAAGAGAAAATGATAGGAATTCTAATATTTCTATATAGAAATGTAAGATAAATGTAGATATATTATAAGAGATATAACCACAACATGGAAAAATAAAACAAAAATATCCACATGCACACACACACACACACACACATATATATATATATATATATATATATATATATATATATATATATATGAAATAAATATTTTTAGAAAAAACAAATAAATGATGTTATAATTCGCTGACAGAAATCTGTTTCGACCTTTTATTAAAACGGTCTTCATCAAGAGCGAAATGTTTGTGATAGAAATACGGTGTGAGTAAACCGTTACAAACAAAAGTGGTACAAACGAACGTTCAAGTTTGGAGCCGGAATTTTTTTTTTTAATTCCGGCTCCAAACTTGAACGTTCGTTTGTACCACTTTTGTTTGTAACGGTTTACTCACCCCAACGAAAAAAAAAAGTATATTGATTATATTAATATCTATCATATAGTTTTATTTTTAACTCTTTACCTATAGGATGTATCATTTCACTGCTGGTGAGATTTTTTTAATCACATAAGTTTTATCTGGTAGTCTTACACTGAGATCTTAAAGATAGCAAGCCCCTTTAGATTTCCAGGACACTTCTAAATATTGTACTTGATTTGATAGTATAGTTCCTTTTTTGATCTCTAGTTTTTCTTGTCTCTTTATGTATCACACCAACGGATAAACGAGAAGAATGTTCAGTATCAAACACAGAAACAAATATATTTTTATAGAGACTTAAGAATTATGTAAGTTGATAAACTTACTTAATTTCTGAATTTATTGTGACGTAAGTAGTAACGTCGTTTCGGTTACAAACGGACATTTAATCTTAATCAAATAGATATTAATATATATATATATATATATATATATATATATATATATATATATATATATTTCATACTGTCGGATTCACTTCTATTCACTTTTTTATACTGTCTTTTGAAAAAACAAAATACCTGGATATCTACATCTTTCCGGAGGCTAACGTGGTCTGCAGTGGCTGGAATCTTGAAATTTTTGATACTTTTTTATACATTTTTATACATATTTACATCAAACTCTTTTGAGTGGATTATAATGCTTCTGATTTAATAAAATAAAATTTATTTCATTTTATTTTCAAAACGGAATATGCATTTTCAAAATTTAAAAGAAATTCTGACTTCGAACTCGAACGTTCGTTTGTACCACTTTTGTTTTGTAACGGTTTACTCACACCGACTTTCTATCACACACATCTCGCTCTTGATGAAGACTTTAATAAATGGTCGAAACAGATTTCTGTCAGCGAATTATAACATCATGTTTGTTTTTTCCAAAAACATTTATTTCACATTATATATATATATATGTGTGTATATATATGT
>CM042146.1:1250368-1260368 GCA_023376005.1 Doryteuthis pealeii | reverse complement strand
CACCCAGCGATGAATGAATAATAAGAAAGACAGGGCTTATTAACATTGGGTAAAACCGGTCTGGAAAAAGGAACAAAAATTGAATTCATAACCTGAATAGTGTTCTTCTGAGAAAATGCGACTCACGAGCGAACCATTCGTCTATTATCAGCTAATGAAGTCGATAAAAAGAAGTACTTTTACAATTGTATGGCGTAAAAAAAAATATATATATTTGCGAGATTAAAATATTTTTTCTATAAACCAATTTCCAACAATTTTTTGCTATAAACCAATTTCAATGAACGCATTTCCATTAATGGAGTAAAAAAAATGAAAAAATGTGCATTTAAAAGGAATCCCCTTACTTATTTAAGGACCTTCGTAGATAGATACATAGATTGATTGATAGATAGATAGATAGATAGATAGATATCATCATCATCATGTCGCGATTTCAGCGTGGATATCCATGACAATCTCTCTCCATCCGTCCCTATCGCTCATCATTCTCGGGAGGTCCTCTATGCAGCATCCTGCATCCGCACAGAGCTCATCAACGTACGTTTTTGCTGGTCGGCCCACGCTGGCTTGTCCATGTGCTGGCTCCCACAGGAGGACGTCGCTTATGAGTTCGTCCTTGCTTCTCCAGCAGTGTCCCGCGTGTCTTGTCCGTCTTACTCGGATGGTTTGGGTGATATGTGGTAGGTTGACGTATAGCTGTTTTCTCGTAGGGTGTTGTTTCCATGTCTTGTTCAGGATCACCCGCAGCATTCTTGTGCAGCTCCCATCTAGTTTATTCTCTAGTCGCTTCGTTAGGGTTCAGGTGGTGCAGCCATACAGCAGTACTGACACGACAACGGCCTGGAAGAACTGTCTCTTTAACTTGTCTGTGAGATTGGACCTCCATATGATCGATAATTTATTTATAGTGGACCATGCTTTTCCTATGCGTGCATTAACGTCGTTTTCTGTGGAGGAGATGTTACTACCTATTGGATGCTATTTAGGTAAGTGATTGACGTGTAAACCTAATTTGTTTCATTTTGATTTATTTTAATAATAAAATTGATATAATTTTTTATTATCTATTTTTTTTTTTTAGGTATATATATACTAGAAGCGGCTATCCTTAATTAAAGGTGGTGTCCACCTAAAAAAGACATTTCCCTAATATATTTTATTAAAACAGATAAACATAAATGCATCTAAAGGTGAATAAGTATCGAAATTTCCGAGAAAATCTGACAATTAATTGATTCTACATAGAATTTTAATATTTTGATGTAGTAATGATACTGTCCATAGATTAAACACTCATTGGCAAATTTACTTAATTCCTGAATTGACTTTGACGTAAGCACTGACGTAGTTTCAGTTACAGACAAATAGAGACCGAATCTCTATTAATGAAAGATGAAATTCTAAGAATCTAATAGTACACATGAAATTTCCACTTTTTATAAATTTCATATTTCCTGTATTTTAAATATGCATTTAAGAATATTGCTACTAAATATGTACTTTACTATCTATAATAATAGATTTTGTTTTTAAATTTCATGTATATCAATAAACTGGGAGGAATTGTTATGTGTATTAATAAATTGGTAGAAATAATTTTCATCAAGCTCATCTGTATAAATAAGTAATAGACACTCAGCCACCACCATCTTCAAGCGCTTAGGTGATAAAAAGGGCTTAGTTATTTTTGTCATTACCGTAAATTGACGAATACGGCCGGGACAATCATACAGTTGCTAGGCTTGACATGACCAGCCGACTGATCGAATGGGGTCTCATCGACCTCCCGTTTAGCCTAAGTAAGTGCCGAAGTGTATTGTTCCATGTCATGGGACCACTTAGTAACCCAGGTCACAGACCGCTCAGACACCCAAATCCTGTCCTCGTCATCTACGACCAACAGGTGGTCCCATTTGGCAAGGTGGCTTAACCCTATGTAGAGTTTCAGTCGACGTATTCTACAGCCTCAGTCGACAGGGCGGATAATGTGTAGATTTGGTATTTTTAACAAAGAAACAACATTTTAATCTACAAGGAACATTTTCTTGGGAAAAATACTGCTTTTAAAAATCTACTAAAAATCAACTAATTACGGCATTTTAATAAAATTTTCCCAGGTTATTTGATAAACGACCAGTTTTGTTTTGTTATGTCTAGTTTTTTTTTTTATTTTTATTTTTATATTTTTAAAGAGGTTTTCAGTTCAAACGTCTTCAACGATATTTTTCTTCCTTAATTAATTTCATGATTTTGATTCGCTTATACAAACTCTAAGATATTGATTTTTTTTATACATTAAGAATATATTTCCCTGGAGAAATGAATTCTTTTACCATTTTTTTTTCCAAAACAAATAGTGGCATCCGCCATACGGAGGCCTCGTTCAGAAATTTAAAAGACTAGAAAATAAAATATCACAATTCTTGGCAAATTTTTATTTTAACTAATAAAATTGTTTTATATTATGAATACTGTTGGCTTTATCTACATAGTATTTACCACATACCCCATGTGTATGGGTTAGGCACAAGGCCCTTTTAATGTGGGACCACCCACAAGCTGTGACTCGTGGGTGGCGGGTGCAAACATGGTAATCTTGAACTTTAAGTAACTAAATTCTAACTATAATATTGTACTTGCGTATTATCTAAAATGAACTTAATTGTTATTAAAAAACATTTCATGATATTTTGAAGTTAAAAACATGCATTAAAATAAGTATGAAAAGCGTCGTGTTTTCTCCGTGAAAATTACGTTGAATGGTGCCATTGTTTACACGCTTCTTCTCGGGAAAAGAACTCAGATTTAAGTCTTAAAAGGACTTAACTCCCAAAGCAATAAGAATTAAGTCCCTTCGTTCTTTTTCCGAGAAGAAGCTTGTAAACCATGGTTCAAAGTTCAAGATTACCCAAAGCAATGAGAGTTAAGTCCCTTTGTTCTTTTTCCGAGAAGAAGCTTGTAAACAATGGTTCAAAGTTCAAGATTACATCCCACATTCTGCAGATACAGAATTAGAGTTTCAGCATTAGATGGTGTTAGTGTCCTACCCAAGATATCTATCCTTTCTATTTCTTATTTGAGGGAGAGGTTCTTACACCTCTGCAGACGATATAGTCGGCGAAATCTCTTTCGATCTTACATAGCTCTAATAATAAAGGTACGACTCGGACTATTCTCCCCACAACTATGGGTAAATAATAGTCAAGATTGAATTCTTTAATCTTGGTTAGGCAAACAGACTTGTATGAGTAATTCACACCTGTTAAAATCCGTTTAATAAACTGACCTCATGTCACATCCTGTTCGCACACAGGGGTTGGTATATATATATATATATATATATATATATATATAATATACCAAGCGTGTTGGTAAATCCTCGCGGTGAGAAAAAACCCAGCAAATAGTTTGATTGTAAAAATATACTACCAAACATCAACCGGGGAGAAAAAAAAATTTTGAAAAAAGAAAAGACCAAGATAGTCGTACCAACAAAAAATAATCTATTGGTACAGTATTTGGTCAAAAGAAAAAACAATGTATATGTATATATATGTATATAAGATATATATATATATTCATATAACCGCTAGGAGAAGAGCTAATAAGTAAAAAGTGCTCAATACCTAAGTAGAGCAAATAATAAAGATAAATCTAATGAGTCAGACGAACCTACTATTAGTTTCGCTTAGTGCACTTCAAGGCTAAGATCTGATCTTAGCCCTGAAGAGCATTAAGCGAAACTAATAGTAGGTTCGTCTGACTCATTAGATTTATCTTTATATATATATATATATATATATATATATATATATATATAATGAATTAATAATATAAAGGTTAAAGTGTTTAGTTTAGTTTCTTTGTTCAATGGCTTCTCAACCTTATTCAATGTCAAACCCATCCTTGTAGAAGAACTGTAATGGTACAATTTTACCCATAGCTAAGTGGGTTAGGTGTTTCATACCTTTCCCAACGGTATTAGTCCAAAAGTGAACATTATTGCACAACTCGTCTTCGAACTTGCTTACTACGATCTCTGTCCAGCACGTTAGCCACTACAACGTAATTCCACCCTGATAAATTATTTCTCGCAAAAAGAATTGAAACATCAAAATAAATACTTTTTATTTTGTTTTTATGTATTTCAAGTTAGAAAATTAACAAAAGACTGAAAGATGGTAAACCGCAATACGGATATTTACCCCTATGATCTTCATGCTTCTAATAGAGACGCTAATCTTTGAAGGAGTTGTTGTTGTTGTTGTTGTTGTTGTTGGGTTTTTTGTTTTATATTTTGCATTTTTTAGGTTCTCAGTCATCAAATATGGCGTCTAGTCGATGTTTTGACAATGAAAGTAAACAATGAATTTAAAACAGAGAAATTGTGTCTTATAGTTAATGGGATTTGTTTTGCTTTTGTTTTGTTTTATTTTTTTCTTATTTTTTCTTTCAACAGAAATTTGCGCTTTCTTCTTTCGAGCCAAAACCAAAAATAAAATATCTTAAAAGATACACACACAACACACACACACACACACATATATATATATATATATATATATATATATATATATATATATTACTTTACGTTTTAAAATAGGGTGTCAAGGTTCAGTTTCGCAGCTTAATTATACTCGGGTTAAAAGTCAAGATTTTAAATCTAAAAAATGGTGATTTTTGTCAAGCTGCTTACAAGATTGGCTCCACACAATCTTTCTATCAAATATTTCTCCAATTCTGAATATTCGCCAAAAGAGCCAAAGCTTATTCTAATAATTAAGTACAGAGTTATTAACTTACCAAAAATGCCCGCATATTTAAACTTGTCCTCAGGAGTTTTGGTATTTTTAATCAAACGTTTCGGATGACCCATTCTTGAACCCTCATCAGCATAAAAATGTAATTAAATCCACTTGCCACAAGATCGCAAATATGCTACATCCGGTGTGGATCGAACTCACTATTCAGTTGTAATGGATCATTTTATTTTAACACACAATAATATTTAGTACACTTCAGGTGTTTTTAGCGCCAGTTGAGGTCAGTTGGTAGAGCACCTGCCAATGAATCGCAAGGTTCCGGGGTCGATACCGTTTTTCGCCAACTCCGTGCATAACACAGTTTGTTTATCTTATTTGAGCGGTAAATATATTTGCTGACGGTGGGTGTGGTACTCCACTTCAGCAAAAGCCATCCTTAGTTTATTTCTAGTAAAAAGTGTATATACTCCCTCGCTCCCCGGATGATACCAATAACAGGCTGTCCCCATTGGGGGTTTGTCTTACCCTCTTCAGATGTGCAGTCGGCATATTCTACATCCCCATCCGATAGGGCGAGTCTTAATACCAAATCGTTATAGTAAGTAATAATATTGAAATGTAAAGACATGTTGTGGTGTTGTGGCTTAAACCAGCATCTTGTTGGCATGTAGATATAGTTTCTTAGATCATCACATTATGGATGGATACAAAATCAGATGAAATGACTGACGTCGTCTAAAAAAACACACGTGGTAAGAAAAGATCTTGGGTGACAAATTATAGCGAAAATTCATATTGTCAGCAACAGTTCCAAGAGGAAGAAAGAGTGGGATCCTGACTAGACTGAACGCTTTGGTTGATCTTCCAACTAATGTCTGCCTGAAGAAAATGAGTGTCACTTTTATGTGGAATTTGTCCTCTTTGTCTTGTCAGATCATCAAAAAGCTCATTAATTAAATGTAGTTTTCACTTGACCTGGTGTCATCAAAGTTCACACTCAACTATTGACGGCAATGCCTAATATCTCGTTATATTTTATTATCAGTTTGGTTACAAATTCTCTTTATCTCCTAATATTTTTCTTCATAAGCCAAATACCAAAGAAGTCGATCCTCTCCTCGCTGGAAGTATTTAACCACTTTAATATAGGAGGCGCTCGTATCATGAAGTGAGAAAATGGAAATGAATCTGACAGATATGTTGACAAAAATTATTGGAAGAAAAAAAAAATATTTGGTTTGGATGAAATTTATTGCTGTTATTTAGTCAACACGTGTCTCGATCAAGTTTTGTTCATATCCAAGGAATATTCTATTTAAAATTATTTTAAATATAAAACAAATAAAAAGTAAAAGCAATAAAATAACTTATATTGTTTTTATTATTATATTCTATTTTCTTATATTTAAAAAAAACTCTTAATAGAATATTCTGTGTATATGAACGAAACTTGATCGAAACACGTGTTCACAATATAATAGCAATAAATTCAGTCCAAATCAAAGTATATTTTTCTTCCAATCATTTTGTCATATATATATATATATATATATATATATATATATATATATATATATATATATATAATCCAAAATCCAGGTTAACAAATTTTCCTTACGACGTAGTAGTTTTTTAAATGTCGTAATTCGCAGAGCCAAAAAAAACATCTGGGAACTGCTAGACAATTAATTCATTTATTACCGACAGTTAAATTACATTTAGGAGTGGTTTACACAGAGAAACACAGGACATTAAACAATCTGTTTTTCACTGACTTAAGAATAATAAATGAATCTTTTGCATCTGATGATGGAAACTGCTAGATACATTCCCTAGATTCCCTGAAATAGTCTATTATACTAAGAATCTAAACCTTCTCTGTTATTTTTCCTGATATATATATATATATATATATATATATATATATATTATATATACATATATATAATATATATATATTTTATTATTATTATTATTATTATTATTATTATTATTATTATTATTCCTTTTTAGTCAGATATTTTAATTACTTGTGTTCTTTTTTTAATAAGAAATTGATTTACTATTGATAATCCTTTTCCGCTGGGAAAGAGTTATTATCGATGTTTACCATCCAATTTTAACTAAGCATTTTTTCATAAAAAATAAAACGAATTTATTTTCACTTAAGAAAGGTTAATATTCAACTTTTCTATTTAATTCCATTATTGATATTTTCTGGTTATATTTCATTCATTTTTTTCTTCAGGTATTTGCGTTGTACGGACACTTACCCTTTATAACACAAACCATCAAATAAAACGAACAAAACATTCTGGACATTGAAGTAGGGACGAACTCATAAGTTACGTTCTCCTGTGCACACCTACATATGGTCACAGCAGTGTTGATCGACCAGCAAAAACCTACATACAACAACTCTGTGTGGTCACTGGATCCCGTGCTGAGGTTTTTACAAGATTGATAAAGACAAGTGGTGAGATTCAGGGTATTATCGCCTAAATGCCTCCTAGCCTCCTGCCCTAAAAAAACGCTAAGCGGTACCTGCTGATAATCGGTGTCTGTTGAAAATACTTTTTTAATATATTGATTGTTTTTGATTTCGAAACTTGGTCGTATTTATTTTAAAAGACGTGACAGTTTGTTTTTAATTAAAATGAAATTAAAATACTGAAAAAAAGATATTTTCAAGCGGGGAGTAAATATTGACATTTACTTGTCGATAGAAAAACCCTGGGTGGTGGCTTACTTTTAACGCCCTCAAACCACTAAAAGTTATTTGTCGATAAAAAATGCATTCAAACCGCTAAACAATATTTTAAAGAGGAGGTGGGGTTAAAATACTTACATTTATTTTTCGGGAAAAGGCTGGGGGGAGCATAAATATCGCTTTCATACCGCATTAACTTTTCGGGAAAATACCTTCAACCAGCTAGGGAATTCAAGAGTAGCATGATTTGGATTTTCAGCAGGCACGAATTTTCAGCAACCACCGCTCAGCGTTTTTTAAAGCCAGGACGCATTTATGCGATATGCACCGAGAGTCATAGGACTTGATGGGAATGATAATATGTTCTGTTATTTTTTTACCAAATTCATTACTAGTATTATAATCCTGCTTGTTCATTCGTTCGTTGGTACGTTACGCTCATTCACATATCCTCCCCACCAGCCAAATGGTATATTCTTCCACCATCCCTTTCAATCAACTGGGATATTTTTCTACATATATGTCGCTTTTTATGTGTAACACTGTTTTCAACTGCAAAAGTATTGCCCTGTGCTAACTTCATCTATGTAGCATAGTAAACATAAAATATAGTATATTGGTTTACTGATGATTTGATGTGCAATAAGGATCCGAGCAGCTATGGACTTTTGATAAACTCCAACAACTTACTATCGAAGGTTGCAAATGAAAAAGAAAAAGTTTCACTGCGAAACTATTTTAAACGGTCATAATTGTATTATTTACTTCCGCTATCTTGATTAATTCATTGGGATTAACACGAGGATACTTATGGTGAAACTTGAGAAGGTTAATATTATATAATACTTAATACTAAAGTCGCTCTACTAACGTATTGAGCACTTTATATTCATTATAACACTGACTTATTCGGTTAATACTTATATCGACCATCAATATTGCGATTAGATTAATATTTTATTCCCTGTTAAGTCTTTTCCTTTTTCATCAAAATGATATATATATATATATATATATATATATATATATATATATATATATATATATATATATATATATATAATCGTCTGGGATAGTCACCGCTTCAGCTTTCACTGAAATGGTGCGCCAAATTGCAGTACTATTAGGAGAGTGCTCGATATAAAGAATAGAGCTATTATATAATATAATAAAATAAATATATATAAAGGTATTACATATCTATTTATTTGATGGCAATAGAACAGTCACAACCTTAGGTTTCATATATGCAAAATCGCATGCATTCATCAGGTGACGTTGATCCGAATACCGAATATTCGGATCAAAATCAGCTGATGAATGCTTGCGATTTTGCATGTATAAAACCTAAGGTTGTGACTGTTCTATTGCCATCAAATAAATAGATATGTAATACCTTTATATATTTATTTCAATATATATATATATATATATATATATATATATATATATATATATATATTATGATTTATAAAGAAAATGCGTGAATATCGGTCATACTAACGGTTATAAATTCATATCAACCGGAAGATTCTCGTCTGAGAGAATCCCAAGATAGCCTACAATAATAAAAGAAAGATTTTGCCGGACCGGGCTAAATTTGTAATTATTTTGAGTCACCGTTAATAATTATATTCCTGAATTTGTGATGCCTTTATTTAGGGTTTTAAGCCATTTAAATTCCTCTGTCCACCCCCCATCCCCAAACAGTCCTGTTTATTCCAACAATAAGCAACAACTCTAATGAATTGTTTAAAACCCTTTGTAATTTAGATTTAACTCTAATCCAACTTCCAGATTCCCAATCATGTATATCTTCTTGGCATTATAATACGATTGAAAATTTAATTTTTTTCTCGTACAATGGATTCTAGATAATATCATATAAAAGGAAACATAATCTTTAAATGAAAAAATAGTTCAATTTAGATATAGAATTGTGTAATTAAACCTAAAAAAATATTTCTCTCTCGCTCCCTCTCTCCCTCTCTCTCTCTCTCTCTCTCTCACACCACCCACACACACACGCATAAACAAATACACAGACACATACACATACACCTACACAGATATATTATATATATATATATATATATATATATATATATAGAGAGAGAGAGAGAGATATATATATATATAAGGTGTGTCATAAAAGTATCAAGATAGAAGTTTTATTTACCAAGATAGATGTGAACAATGAATGAAACGTTAATTTTTCAGAGTACAAGTTTTGTGAAAAAGTACAAAAAATCATGACACTTTTTGAAACACCTTGTCTATCTATCTATCTATCTAAATATATATATATATATATATATATATATATATATATATATATATATATATATATATGCACATATGTATACATATTTATATGTAATTGTGTACGTTTTCATCACGAATCTATCATAAACATTCAAATTAGCACCAAATAAACCCTTTATAAATTTGTAAGCGACGAAGGAATCCAAATTTTGAAAATAATGCAAATTTCTTAACATTTTTGGACAACCACTGGTTTCAT
>CM042146.1:1227868-1240368 GCA_023376005.1 Doryteuthis pealeii | reverse complement strand
CAATACCCTTGGGAAAGGTATGCATCGAACTACTCTCTCTCTCTCTCTCTCTCTCTCTCTCTCTCTCTCTCTCTCTCTCTCTTCAGCTATGGAAAAATAGTAGGACATACTGGACTGGGCTCTTTAACTTTGGCTAGGTAACCAGTCTAGGAGAAGGAAAACTCCGAATTCAAACCTGTTAAACTCCGCCTAAAATATTAAACTAGTATCGTATCCTGCTCGTGCGGATGGGTTGGTAAATATGTACTCCCAAATCAATTTCGGTAATCATTTAGAATTAATAAAACAATGTCTTCAGCATGAAATAACCCAATAAGTGTTTGTCTGACATAAAATAAAAAAGAAAGATCCTATTCCTGTGTAGCTATTAATAATCTCTCTGTGTCTGCCTGGAGTCCACCACTTTTCAGCAATCAATTGGTTATTATTATTATTATTATTATTATTATTATTATTATTATTATTATTATTATTTAACACCAGTGTTAGCTGATGTTATTTCCATGGAGTTTGACGGACAACAAGTCTTCTCAGATCTCCAGCTTTTTTTTTGTTAATTAATTCTAGCTCTGGTCTCCTAGCTGGAATAAGGCGATCCGTGTTTATCTCAAAGTCCCAGAGAATAAGATAATGTTATGCGTTTCATTCTCAAGAAGAGCTTCTGGTTTATGCATATACCATTTTGTTGTATGGTCAAAATTTAGGTTTTTTTTGTATAATTCCCAGTGGATTACCATTCCTACTCAGTCGTGCCTAGATTTAGTAGTAGTTGTAGTAGTAGTAGTAATTTACTCATTGTGAGTATTTTTACCTCAGTTTTAACTTTAGACTTTTCACAGAAGTCCGAGTAACAGCGAGTCCCGTCCAGTCTCCAGGACTCTTCTGAGTATTCTTGCCGATCTTCAAGGTATTGTAGTCTTGATGGTAACGACATGAACTTTTCTGTTCTTCTGATACTTTCCAATAATATCTTTCTTTTTATCTTCTTTCTTTTTTTTTTTATTTCTTTCTTTTTTATTTTTTATTTTTGTTGTTGTTGTTGTTTCCCGTTTTTAAAAATCCAGTAAGCCGGGTTCAGACATTGCAACTCTCAAGACTTGGCAATACGGAATACACTTTTTTCTATTATCCTCATCACAATACCAGACAAGTAATCATCTCTTTCTCGATGACCCATTGAGTGATAATACAGTTTTCACAAATATATATGTGAAATGTGCCACTTTCTGTAAATATATGTCTGGTCGTTCTGTTCCGGAAAGAAAAATAGATTTTAGTAGAATATTTTTGCCGCGTATATCTTGCGGTCCAACTGACTTATTATGTCTCGCACGAACTAAAGAAAGTTGATGTCTTTAAAGCTGTCCTTTGATGTGTTTGTTCAGCATCATTGGAGCTACAGTCGGCTCACCGGTGAGATGTGGGGCGAATGGGTCTTCAGAAGTTCGAGTGGGCGTGTCCATCGATTGAAAATAGCTGACCGTTCTTCGGCATGGGAACTAAGACGGCAGTATTTTTAGCAACATCAGAGCCGAACATGAAAGGAATCAGAAGCACAAAAGTGAAAGAAATAAACGGAGCATATTCTTATGTTCTTTTCCAACGTGTACTTATCTCTAAACCTATCAGGATTTTTTTTATTTTAGCTTTGTGCAAAACTATCTTCTTTTTTATGTACTTTGCATTTGTTCTGTCTGTGAAACAATTTAACAGCCAATTCATCTCCAAATATTTCATAAGAGATGCTTCACACACGTCTGCTGCACCCCTTACACACACACACACACACACACACACACACACATATATATATATATATATATATATATATATATAATATATATATATATATATATATGAGAGAGCATAATACTGATATTTCCAAGTTATCTCCAATCTAGCAATTCGAACTAACTATTGCTAATATTTATGGAGTTCTGTTTCTGGCACTGATATACATTCGATAGAGAAGTTGCAATTCTGGGACACTGGGATGTTTGGGGCAAATCTCTTGTGTGTAAGAGGGAGAAATAAATAAAGAGGTGCATGTGTATGTGTATAAAACAACTCTTATACAATATCTGTTAAATAGATTCACAGACATATATATATATATATATATAATATATATATGAGTGTGTATGTATACATATATATATATATATATAATATATATATATAATATATTTAGTGTGACAAAAATCAACAAAGTCTGGTTGTATAGTGAGATACTGCTGGAGCGCTCTGGGTTTATGGTAATGATGCTTCGGTCCCGCGCCATACCTGAACCCAGAATCATCATCTGATGAAGGCTTTGTTGGATTTAATGTTACTGTTTAAACAGCAGTCATTGTATGAAGTTTATATATATATATATATATATATATATATATATATACAAGGCTTTTCTTCTTCGTATTGGATCAGACGTCTCTCCTCTGACTGGAGGTCTCTCTCTCTCTCTCTCTCTCTCTCTCTCTCTCTCTCTCTCTCTCTCTCTCTCTCTCTTTCTCTCTCTGAGTCCCATCTTGATCTGTTCTATTCACACACGCGTGGGCGTAAGAAGGGACAGAAAGAGACGTTTTGTTAAAGCGGTCTGCTGGTCTCTACTGAACCCATTTTCTCCTATATAAAGACGCGATGTTTAATAAAGAAGAAAATTAAAATGCCATTACTTTTAATTCTCATTGTTTCTAAAACATTCCAAATTTGGTAGTTTCTGATTTTGAACTTTTGATTTAAAAAAAAAATTTATATTAAGGCGACCGTCTTCATCAATTTCATTAAAGGGAACTCCTTTGGGTATGGCCACCCGTTGGAATATTTTGGATATATAATGTGTGCTGTAGCCCACCACTTAAATTTATAGACTCTGTGTGGGCGCGTGAAGTAAAACCAGCTAACCAACACGCTCGAATACGCAGTTAATTAACTATTTGATCGCCGATCTGGAAAGCCGTTCATTTATGATTGAAAAACAATGTTTTCATTTTTGCACCGTTAAATCAACTGAATTCTAACGTAGCCAAAAACAAGTTACGACTTGTACTTTTTATTTCAGAATACATCATTTTTTCTACAAAAACTACTGCCTTGAATATCATACAAAATTTGTTGATATAGTTATTCAGACTCTTATCTTTAGAGAAAAAAATTAAAAACATTTTTTGACGATTTATTTTTTAATATCCCATAAAATAAAGTAGGCGGGGTAGAACTCGTAAAAAATATTTCCCTTAATACGTTTTAGAAAAAAAATATTTCAGACATATTTACATCCAAAGATAAATAGTTGTGGAAATTTTCGTGAAAATCGGAACATTAATTGATTTTTCATATAATTTTTAAAAAATCCTCTTTTCGTAACTTGATTTTGGCTACATTAAAATTCAGTTGATTTAACGGTACAAAAATTAAAACATTGTGTTTCAATCATAATTTCCATTATTTCTTAAGCTGAAAAAACTTTCTAAAATCATCAGGAGTTTGTTTAAGGTTTCTTCTTTCGAATGGAAAAAGATTTTTTCAAGATAATATTAATTCTTTTGCAAGTTTCATTGTGTTAAATATAGGGGGTAAATTTCACAGGGAAAATTGGTGGTAGCAAGGATATTGTTATCATTTTTGTTACCTTCCAATTTTCAATTCTAAAATGAAATGTGGTGCTGATATTGACGTCTGTATATTGTCAGAATTTTGCAGGCAATATGATCAATACATGGGAAATATATTGTTTGTTTATTATTTTAAATATATCTAACCACCAATATAATCCTGATAATTTCTATCAAACTCTGACAGTTATTTGCTCCATATGGTGCTTATTCAATGGCTGTACGTAAAAGTGCCAAATCTTAACTGATGTTGTAACTTCGCTTGTGAGCAAAAACCAAACTCCATTTTTGGTACAAATAATGTTCAATATATGTAGAATAATAATTTAAAGGAAAAAGAAAATTATATGTAGTGCCACATTGTGATTTTTTCAATTATTGATCTTGCATTGAAAAAATAAGAAATCATTAATAACGTGAAAAGGGTAAAGTTTATGCCTATTTTGATTAAATTTTTGGATTTCTCACGACTAAAAACTTCTATAAACCAATTTTTAGGAGTAGGGGAACTATAGAACACATTTTATAGACAAAAATAGATTACAAAATGTCTCCATTTTATTTATTATTATTATTATTATTATTATTATTATTATTATTATTATTATTATTATTATTATTATTATTATTATCTATTCCATCTGAATATTAATTTGCCTAAAAGTGCAGAAATATTAAGATATTTTTTTTTAAATGCAGAAATATTAAGATATTTTTTTTTTAAATGCAGAAATATTAAGATATTTTTTTTTTACAGTTTTGGCATTGTCAAATTATAACTGTATACAAAACATTTACTTTTAGAATTGTTTTGTACTTCTTCGTGTGATTGGTCGTAGAGAGGGTTAATTGCATTCGTCTTTAATGCCCGGAGAAGTTCCTGTATTTTCTTAGTAAGAGATCTTAATGCTTCTTTAATTTTTTTAAATGTTTTTTTTTTCCAAACATTTCTTTTTACAAAATATTTCACATACATCTGCTTCAGAGATGATTTCATTATTTCTTATGTTTTTTTCTTCCGAAACTTACTATTGATCGTCTTGAACATGCTGGTCACGATGTGAATACCGACATCTTCTTATACATTTTGTTTAGTTTTCTCTTGTTGTCAAGATTGTCAGTAATATTGAGTGTCTAGCCATCTTCATTTTTGTTCATGTTTTTGTTTCCGTTATATTTACTGATGTATTTTTTTCAACTCATGTTTGACGTCTGTTTCCATGACGATTTACTCCAACAAATTTCGTTATTATTTTAAAGAAAAAAAAACATTTTGGCATATGAGAAGCAAAACATCTTAGACGAATAAATTGATAATTTAAACAACGTTATTCTCATCTTTAAGTCACATTTTTCTGAGTCTACATGGTCGGCAATAATTATCACACACACACACACACACACACACACACACACACACACACACATATATATATATATATATATATATATACATATATATGGGAGAAATGTGAGAAGGTTAATCTGACAGTATGTGGAGAAAGGTAGACAAACACGGGATGTTATGGAAACTGGATGTTTATTGTCGACGATGCAACGTTTCGGTCTCTTATTTGACCATCTTCAGGACTTGGATATAGTACTCGCTTTAATGATGGACATTCTCAAAATGCTGAAACAGAAGGTCATCAGTAGGGAGAGGGGTGGTTGGAGGTGGTTAGTGGATTTTCTTTTCACTAGATGGGGAGTGTCAGAATGGTGGATGGTGGTACCACAGGTGTTGGTCTAGAAAATTGGATTGTTGAGGATTGGTTAACTGAATATGTGTATGTCTGTGTGTCTGTTTAATTGGGTTTTTTTGTTTATATGTGTTGGGGAACTGGATTTGTCGTTAAGTTATATGTGTGTGGTTGCCACTTAGTGGACTCCTATATATATATATATATATATATATATATATATATATATATATACAAGGTGTGTCAAAACAGTATCGAGATTTTTTGTACTTTTTTAAACAACTTGTACTCTGAAGATAATACCGTTTCACTCATTGATATTTTTCAGAATACAATGTGTAAAAAAAAGGACCAATTTTAAGTTGTATGAACCAAGATAGAAATGAGAATGAATGGAATTTTACATAACTTTTGGAAAGATATGAATCCAATTATTCTCCCTCCAGCTATGGGTAAATAGTAGGGAATACTGACTCATTAATCTTGGTATGGAAACCGCTCTAGGGGAAATAAAACTCTGAACTGTAACCTTAAGATTAAGTCAGTTGCAGGTTTTCTCTATATTTCCAGTTCAAGTAGTTTGTTTATTATCTTCCATCGTACCAAACATTTTTTCAAATCCTTTTCTTAAGGCGAATATGACAACCAGTCAATAAAAATAAATGCTTTTTAAATTATTGGTTTTGTATTGAATCACTGGCAATAATGTAATTCATTATCATTATGGATAAAAGGTTTTTATTTTATTTTATTCAACCTAATCATTTTTAATGATTCTAATTTAGTAATTTTAATTGGGCATAGTTAATGCTTCAAAATAGACATTCTATTGCATCCTGAATGGTTGGTAAATACTTTGGTAATATTCCGATTTCTTGAGTCCATTGATATGGTCAAGTCCTCCAGTCCAGATGCAGGAAAGCTACCCTACTTTTTACAGAATATTTTCCAAAAAGGATTGTGCTTTTTCCAGAAACTCTTTGGCAAATTTCAGTCGTTCTTCTTTTATGTCTTTTTTTCAGTAATAGGGTTTTCGTTGAGCCTCACCATTAAAACCTTTTTTGGTTTAGAAAGCGCCGAATGGTAAGTGATGAAACATTTACTCCAAATGACCCCATGTTAGCTATTAGGTCTTTGGATGATTTTGCGGTGTTTTTTGACAGTATCCACTAACGTTCGAAGGAGGAGTCCCCGTGTCGTAGTAGGTAACTTATTGGACTGTGATATCTTAATAAATGAGTTTGAACCCCGGTCGCCTATTGCGTTCACTTTCGGAATAATACCCCAGGGAAAAGTAGGAACCCTTATCTCTCCAACTATGAGTTTGTTACGTATCCCTTTCTCGTCGGGTACATAACCAGAGTTCTTATGAGAGAGAGAGAGAGAGAGAGAGAGAGAGAGAGAGAGAGAGAGAGAGACATATCGACAGATACGTAACTTACTTGCTGTTTTTCCTCTTAGTCACCATGTTGGATTCTACTTCGTCTAGTCTTCTCTCCGGCCATGATGCCTACGTGTAGTCTGGCTGGTTCATCTTTCTCCTACCAACTATATTCTAACTAAGGCATTATTAATCAATTAACAACGCTTGTTGCTTTTCAAAGCTTTATTTGCCTTTTGTATCTAACTCAACACACGGAGATGACAGCCGGCTGAAACACGTCTGTTTCACCGGTATCTGGTTGTCAACTGACTTAATTAACTCAAAACCACGTGACGGGTGAGATTTCCGGTTTTACCAATGTCTTGTATTTTTTCCACAGAAACTGCCGTCTACGTGCTGATTTGAAAGCCCTATTCTACAGGTGCTTGTCAATAATCTATGCTACCACTTAGATTATGCAAAAGTTATTAGGACCATTTTTGTTTTTTTCTGCATGGATGGCTTTGGTGCTAGATAACCCATGAAGTTTTATATGCCATTATATAAATAATCCAAAATAAACTAACCTTCACCGACTTCTCTCATCAGTTTCCCACTTAATTCCATGTACAGGGACGTTCTTGACAATTAAATGTTTAGCAAACCTCTTAATATCGCTGTACACTGTTGAAACACAGAGAAGAAAGATCCTTGGAGATAGCGTTTACCCTTTAGTTTGTATTTCGCTTACTAATCACATGTTCCCATGCTGCACGTTTTGACTTCGCTATTATAGCAAAGGAAACAGTGAATAACGTGACTCTTTCTAAACACTCAACTCATAATTCTTTGGGGAATTCTAAACTCTTTAACCTTGATAAGGCAACCGCACTCAGAAAAGAAAAACATGAGAAATGTTGATTATTATAATTAATACTTTTGAATCGTATTATCCTTTATCTTCTGACTTCTAATTGCTTTTTATCGCAACTCACTGGCGTCACTTCGACGAACAGCGCGCATCGGAAAAAGAATCTCGATAAAAAAAAAACAAAGTAGAACAATTTATTTATGAGGTAGCTTTTTTTAATGCTGCAGTAGAATCACAAAGAATTATATGGTTGATCCCGCCAATTTGTGAAGAAAAACGTGGCGGGAACGGCTTTTCTTCCAAATTGGTCTATGGGCATTTTCCTAAATCTACGACTTTGAAAAAAATTGTTTGATAAAAACTTATTAAAGCTCAGTTACAGGGATGCTGAGAAAATGCATAGTATTATCAATATCTATAATGCTGTCGTTTTTAACCCTTTCTTTACGGCCAATTTAGTAACAAATTCATGGAATTTATTTGGACCATACAAAATAAAATTGTTTGCATGTTGTTTGTTGGTTCGTTTTATATGTAAATATGAACGTACCTATTGGCATATACTTGGTGTAGATGACTACTTAACTGAGTAGGGTAAACTGTAAGGATTTGCGTATATATTTTTACATATACGGAGTATTATAAATAAATAAATACACGAGTACCTTAGTTCATCAGATATACATTTATTTCGGCAATTTTGCTTCTTTAAGTCTGATATTTAAAGATGTTTTCATTTCACTGATTTTGTATTTTCAAACCAATCGTTTGTTTTTTCAGTATCTTTATTAAATCCTACTCTGTTTTTATTTTCTCCTGGAATTGCTATGCATTTATGGGGTGGGCTGAAAAGTTAACAGGCTGAAAAGTTCGTTGGTTAAAATGTTAATTGGCTGAAACATTCATATGATGATTTCACATCTGCTTTAGATGACTTTTATACCAATGGCACCCAATCAATGCACCACCGATAGAAAAAGTGAGTGGATAGCAGGGGAGACTATATTGAAAAATAAATCTCTTTTAGTCACATTCTTTGAGAGCATCTTAGTCGGCCTCTGAACTTTTTAGCCGACCTTTTGTGTAGTACAAAATTGCCTTCCTCTCTAGTCTGAACGAGTGTTTTTCCTCGGTGATATAACGGTTGTGTGGTCCCATTTTTCGAATTGGTTTCTAGGCAGTTTCCTAAATCTAACACTTCGCAAAATCTGTTTAATAAAAACAAATTAAAGGTCAGCTACAGTGGTGCTAAGAAAATGTATAAACTCATCAATAAGTATAATGCTGAGGTTTTTAAACTTTTTGTTTCGGCCCATTTGGTAACAAATTTAAAGGCAAGATTTTACTTTATACCAAGAAATAAAAGACACATCTTTTAAATTATTTGCTTGTTTTTTTTTTTTTTTGTTTTTTTCATCCAAAATTGCCACCTTGCATTCTGTAATATGTAGTATGGTTGCACTACTAGTCTTCTAACGAAACGCCTGGGGAAAAAGCTGATAAGTACTATACAGGGATGGTGCGTGCTCTCTTGAACAAATCCTTGAAGCAGCACCCTTAAAAAGGGCAACTGTTCGCCCACTTGCTACCTATCACGCAAAACAAGAGGAACAAGACATACTTGGCACTTCTGTAAGAACCAAGCATAAGCTCAAAAGTGGCATTCTCCTATGACGAACCAATACATGGACCCCAGTGTGGATCGGACATTGAAAACCCACATCGATCAGCTATTCGTGGATACTGTATGCTGTGCAAAGGACCTGCCAGAAGCGATGGCTGAAAAAGACGGGTGAAGAGGAAGAGTCATGAAGAGCCGTTATCTCAGCACGACTTGATGATGATGATTATTATAATTATTATTTGTCTTGCTATAGAAATACACTGAAAATTGTCTTACTATAGAAATGCATTAGAAATCATCTTACTATAGAAATGCACTGGAAATTTAATTTGGGATATAATTTGAAGCATAGAATAAAACTTTTGCGAATTGTTTGAGTGCTGTTTTTGTCTTTGTTTTTTTTGCACCAAATAATTCTTACTGTGTATCTCATATTTCTATCCTTGTGCTATGTTAAAAGTTTAGTTTGGTTTCTTTATTTAATGGCATATCAACCTTCATGATTTATTTAATATCAAAGCCAGCCTTGAAGAACAGTAGTGGTACTATTTGTCAACTTCTTTTTGTTTCGTTTGGTTTCTTTATTCAATGCCATATCAACCCTCCTGGGTTTCATGATGCCAAAGCCATACTTGTAAAAGAAACTGTAGTGTACCATAGCTGGGGAACGAGGGTTTCATACCTTTCCCAAGGGTATTAGTATAAAAATAAACGTAATTGCACAAATAGAATTCGAGCTCGTTTACTAAATGTCACATTACACTCAGTTGTAGAAGAATAGTAATGGCTATTCGTAATATAAGATTGGAAGAAAATCTTGTGCGATACGAAATAATATTTATTTAACCAATAAAGACAACATGTAAATTGGGAAATCTAAAAACATCAATCATCAGTGTCACTAAAATGTTGAACATATTCTCCCTTATGATCCACACATTTTTGCCAACGTTCAGGAAATTGTTTCATACAGTTTGCATAGAATTCTACAGGTTTTGAAGCGATCCAGTTTTCCAAAATTACCGTTCAGCGGACTGATACGTTTTCCCACGAATTGAGTTTTTCATAGGAGTAAAAAGGTAACAGTCTGAAGGGGAAAGGTGTGATGAGTACGGTGGATGCAGTCATACCGTAAATCTGATCTCTGCTGTCTTTATTGGTTAAATAGATGTGACTTTGTATCGGAAAATACTTTCGTTCCAATATTCCTTCTATTTTTGAGACTTGATCCAAGGTTTCTATTTAATTCATCTTATATGTTGATTTTTTACGGCTAAATGCAAGAATGGGTAGCTATATGGAAAAACAAAAAAAATCCATATTGCTTCAAAGAAAAACAGTTGAAGAAAACCAACAAAACTCAGACTTTCTAGGTGAAAATTCTGAATACAGCAATACGCTGTAAAGCTGTCTAAGGAAAATGAAAGCGGAAACAGGTGCGGCTCCCAAAATAAAATGGCAGATAAAGAAAGCGCAAATATACGGGGAATACGGAAATAAATGTAGGTTATACCTGGAAGTAAAAACCTACATATCTTGTTGTTCAAGGACAGTAATAACTTGTCAAACTGGAGAAATAAATTAATGGCAAAATGTAAACATCAATGTAAATTCATATTGTGCCAGATGCCCCCTGGATTAATTTCGTTGCATATTCTCTCTGCCTCTCTCTCACACAAACATATTTTACCTATCCATTCCTCTATTCCTTTCTTTTTTGGACGAGATTATCTATCCCTCTCTCTCTTATATATATATATATATATATATATATATATATATATATATATATATATATATATATATATATATATCCTCTATATATATACCACCTATCTCTCTCTCTATATATATATATACATATATATATACTCCCTCTCTCTCTCTCTCTTTCTCTCTCTCTCAATCTCTCTCTCTCTCTATATATATATATATATATATATATATATATATATATATAATATATATACATATATATATACATATATATATATACTCCTCTCTCTATCTTTCTCTCTCCCGTCTCTCTCTATCTCTCTCTCTCTATATATATATACATATATATATACATATATATATATATATATACTCCCTCTCTATTTTCTCTCTCTCTCTCCGTCTCTCTCTATATATATATATATATATATATATATATATATATACTCCTCTCTCTATCTTTCTCTGTCTCTATCTCTGTCTCTCTCTGTTTCTTTCTCTCTCTCTCTCTCTCTCTATATATATATATATATATATATATATATATATTTCAGACACACATACACACACTTTATTGATCTATTCCTTTATTACTTTCTATTTTTGGTCGATATTATCAATCGTCCCCTCTTTATCACCCTTTTTATCTATATCTTTCTCCCTCTGTCTCACTGACTCTATTTGTCTCTCTCTCTTTCTCTCTCTCTCTCTCTCTCTCTCTCTCTCTATATATATATATTATATATATATATATATATATATATATATATATATCGCGCAACCTTTCTCTCTCTCTCACTACATATATATTTTTCTCCCCCTCCTCTCTATCTGGCTTCAAAATGTATTACATAACCATATAGCTTGTTATATTAATACAGGTGCTACCCATCACCATCAGTTATTTAAACAAATCCCTAACGGTATATCGACGAGGTTATCCAATTATTCTTCCGATGTTAACAACGTCTACAAGAATAAAGGTGAATACGAACAAACACTTACAAATAGAGGATTTCAAACCAATTTCACATACAAACTGATCACAACCAACACAACCTTTTTTTCTTTCTCGCACCATGCGAGAAAGAAAAGAAAAGGACAAGTTGAGAAATATTTGGTTCACCCCACCCCCACCCCGTTCAGTATAGCCATTAAAATAATTGGAAATACCTTTTTTTTAAATATCAAAAAGAAATTATCCATGAAAACAAATTCTATAAAATATTCAATAAAGCAATGGGAAAATACATAATAGTTGGTCGAAATATTAACAGACCACATCAATAAATTGAGTAACCCCCACTCGAAAGTCTTCAATGCATTTGTAATGATAAAGAAACGAAGTTTTCACTAAATAGCAAATGCTAGAGTGTTTGCATGGTATACAAAGATAGTGTATATAATTTAATGAGAAAAGTAATGATGAAAAGATATAATTAGACTCGACACAAATACTTTTAAAAAACGATTTTACAACCATAAAACTAGCTTCATAAGTATAAAATATATGCATAGCACAGCTCTTTCTAAAGAATCTGGGGCATAAAAATATATACGATATAGATCCTATCATAAATTGAGAAAATCACGCAAGTCATAAATTCTGTCT
>CM042146.1:1210368-1222868 GCA_023376005.1 Doryteuthis pealeii | reverse complement strand
CGCTTAAAAACTTACCTTATATATATATATATATATATATATATATATATATATATATATATATATATATATATATATATATGCCGTAAAATATATAAACAAACCTATGTATTTAATAGTTTAAAAACACCAGTTCCGATAACAGCAGTCAGTGAACGAGGGGATAAGATATTAGGCAGGCAAACAGCCAGCCTGAGTTCGACCCTAGCCAAGGATAGCTGGTGTGTCTAGCCACACTAAAGAGGCGTGAAACTCCGAAAAAATGTGGATGACTTATTAATATATATATATTGCTGGGATTACACTTGTCAAGTTCATTTTCTATAAGAAAAAGTATCGAATTTTATGCGATGCATGCGTTGTAAGTGCCTTCAAGTAAAAATTTAATATATATATATATATATATATATATATATATATATATATATATATATACAGTTTTCTATAATTATAAGTGAAGAATCTCAATACCATTGATGAAGTATGTATATCTCGGTTAGAGTAGCGAAAACATGAAGTTGATGGCGCTTGGTAACTGTCAGTTACTCGCGTCATTAACTTTATGCATTCGCTACTCTGTGGGGTTGGTTGAAGGAGCAAGTCTACTCTACGAAACCAAAGACTTTGGAAGATGGACAAATAGGAGAGATTATTTCTGTCATTCCCAACAGTTCCTGTGAAGATCGGTTGATTTCTGAGCGGCTTGAGAGGCTAGAGCCGAAAGCTAGTGCCTATATAGAATTTTGATTAAAACTCATGTTATATCTGTTCTATATTTATTTTTTGTGAAAATAATGATTCAGAAATAAATTAGAAAATTTCTAATATAGGGAAGGTAGATAATTTAGAATCACTCTGTATATGAAGTGCGATTCAAATACGTTGATTTTGATGATGCATTAATTCATGTATAAAGTAGAGAAAAATCTCGCAAGTAAATCCATCTATCATAACTCTATGAAATCTGTGAAATGTTATATCATTTGTGTATTGATTTTATTGCTGTACTTTATTTAGTGAACTTGTGATATTCTTTTTTCCCCTTGTATTCCGACTGGAGTTGATAATCGGAAAATGCATAATTTATGTGCGAAGATACGAAGAGTTTCAGTACACAAAAAAGAACACACTCTTCCAAATCTAAAAACAACATAATTACAGTTTCACCTACCTTCCAATTCGTAAAGATATATATATATATATATATATATATATATATATATATATATATATATATATATATATATATATATATATGCTTTTCTCTTGTATTGATTATATATATATAGTTTATATATATATATATATAACTTCCATAATTTTTCCGCGGTAAATAACCTTTCGTAAACAATTATAGGTTATATATATATATATATATATATATATATATATTATATATATATATATATGTGTGTGTGTGTGTGTGTGTGTGTGTGTGTGTGTGTGTGTAGTATATTAAGAAAATTGAAATTGAGTGGTAAGTTATTTAAACCTGTGTTCTTTCAATTTTCTTAATATACTACTTACCGTCGGATTCACTTCCGTCTCTTCAAACACACACACACACACACACACACACACACACACACACACACACATATATATATATATATATATATATATATATATATATATATATATATATATATATAGATGCATGGTAAAAGGAAATACACACGGATGCTTCGTTGTGTATTGAATATTTCCTGCAAGTAGCTCTTCACACAAAGAAATCAGTACAGCCACTTGCCTTCAATCACACAAACAATCCAAGTAAGACGAACAAGACATGTTGGAAATTGCGGGTGAAGTCAGAACGAACCCATAAGTGACATTCTCATACGGACACTTACACACCCCGAAAGAAACATTTTGTAAAGTAAACCCACGCTGAGATTGAAAAGAAAGAGGAATATATATCTTATATTTCAATTCGAGTAATTTGAATTGGAACTAAGACATCATTATCTTAGATTGGCAAATAGTCTCTTTATTAGATAATAGAATCGTTTCCAAACAGAACATTTATTTAACAGTAACTTTTCCCAATTAATGTTCTTTGAATATAGAGTTCATCACAGTTTTACAGACTTGATACAATTATTAAGCATTGTTCTATCTATAGAATTGATAGATGTCAAAAGTATATATTTACTGTCAGAGATCATTTCCTTATTGAAAATATAGAGTAAACAATAAAATTACAATCCTGGGAATTCTTGAACACAGTATTTGAGAAACAGAAATATTAAGATTTTAATTATATATAAGACGGCTATTTCTGGTTCATTTAATTTTTACTCCTCTTTAATTATAGATCATACTGACCCAGATTCATCTGAATGTCTGTCCCATAATTATGATGCCGGGAAATATTTAAATCAGGGTTTTGCAAACTTAGCACTTGATGCATCTATGGCAATAATTTTATTTCTATTCAATAAATTATAACCCTGTCAGTGGGACTAAGAATACTCTGACTGTAAACCAGCTAGTAAGATGTCTCCTAAAGACTGAATGTTCTGGATATGATGCGAAACTGTATTGTATAGGTATAAGTCTTGGAGATCTGGGGAATTTAGAGTCCACCTTCATTGCCATTACTCCCAAGTCCACTCTGGTACTTGCCATGGCTCAACCGATGAGCCGAATGAATATATTCAAAGGTTATTCATATTCAATATAAATACTTCTTTCCCACCATCTATGACCAAATAATAGGACAGATTAGCCTTTATAAGACAACCATCCTTGGAGAAGAAAAAACTGATTTCAAACTGATCACCGGTTCCATTTCCTACGAGGGTTATCGTTACGCTGATATTGTTTACTAAGCTTAACTTATATGTGGCACAAGTATGGGGTGCTCAGTGAGAATCGAACTCACTGCCAATGGTCTATTAATTTGTCTCACTTACCGTTACACCACGTCAGGTGTATGTGTGAACTAAGTATATCCAATTTTTAGAAAAATCCGTGTTTTTACAAAACAAATTTATCCTCCACCCACTCCGTTTGAAAAAAGTTTACCAAAAATCAAGGAATTATCCGATTTTAATGAAATTTTCAGTGTTGATTTATCAATGAAAAAAAACACGATTTTACGCCATCTTTATATAACAGTTACGGTCATATTTAATCAAAATTGACCGAAAAATAGTTTTGAATATTACATATTACTGTAGATTATTTGTATTACGAATAGTTTATCAAAGTTATAATTGTTTATTAAAGATTATTATTAGTTACTCTCAACCATATATCTGTTTGCAAATAAATGACACAATAGATTAGAATAATTACTTGATACCATAGAAGTAAGTAAAAGTAAAGTCGTCGGTTTGTCCTAAATTCTGAATCAGTCAGACGGCGAGGGAGTCGACACCCTTTTCCCTAGCGCTAAGAGATTGTTTTGGCATCTGAGGTAAAGCGCCACACCTACCATCAGCTCCTCACTTTACCACACATATCCCGGTGCTACTCATACGCTGAGTTGGCGAGGGTCGGTATCGAACCCGGAAATTAGTGGTTCCTAGTCGGCCACTCTACTGACTGAGCTAAACCGGCCTGATACTATATAACTATTAATATTAGATAGATATATTTGATATTATATAATTATGTAGAAACTAAACTCTTCAGAAACAACTACACAGATAATGTTAATATAAATGTACAATAAAACCGAATCCTCAGCTCTCAGGCATAAAACAGCCCTAGATGGGTTTAAATGTCGTAAAAATCCACCAATCACTGAATAGCGTAAAAAAAACAGAATTTAACTAATTTACAATTGTTTAGTACAATTTCCATCATAAAAGAATCGGTAAACCATAAATGCATAGGCACCTTTTATTCTTAGATCAGGTCTGTAAACACCAAAAGGTTTAAAGACGTCAAAACACATTGTTCGTTCTTTTAAATATCTCACGGGTAATTTCATGTCAAATAATCCAGGCTATGTCATTAATCCCCTTCAATTTTTCTGAAATTTTGTCCAAGTGTTGATTATGTTAAAGTTCATAAATGGGAGTGGAAATTTGCCATGCATCTTAGGACTAAGGATAATTCGACATCAATTTAATAATAATAATTATTAATAGATTGTTACCAGAAGAAAGTTACTTGATAAGTAACGGAAATTCACCATAAAGCGAGCGGGTGTGTAGAATGCTCCTCATTCTAATAGCAAAGCCGACGAGAAGTTCAATTGCATGATTCTTTTTCCTTGATTGTTTTTATATTTTATATAAATGATTTTGGGATCATCAGGAGAGAATGTGCACCGTTTCGGAGCCTTCCTCTCAACGGTTTTAACTGCACACCGGCCCCCCCCCCTCACTGATGTGAGGTCCCTCGGAATATATCCAATGTATCGTACAATCAAATATACAACTGAATAACGGCGAAAAGATGTTTTTAAACGGCGCGTGCTATGGAAATACCAAAGATATAAGACGGTATACAACGTCCCGAAAAGGTAATCTATTGCTTTCTTTTGCGACCAGTTTGATTCTGTTTGGGGGAAATTCGCTGAATTTCTCGACATTATTGAATTATTAAAAGTGAAATTAAATATTATTGACTTTTTTCTGTGTCTTGGTTTTATCCGCATTTCTTTTTCAATTTTCTTTGATCCTTAACGGTCAGCACAAGCGGAGGATAAACAATGGACCGCCTTTATCTATATCAATTGTATTCATATATAAAACAAAATGGCGGTTTACATTGGCAACGGAAAAGCTAATTTGCATGTTGATATAAAAATTTGATTTTAATAAATATGTGCTTAATATCATTGATTTCTAATTGTTTGGTTTTATCTTAATGAATATGAGCAAAAATCTCGGTGATGCATCTTTAAAAAAATCGATTAACTAGAAGAAATTATTGTAATTTTATTCGTTACTTCCCATTTTAACTAAATAGTTAAATTAGGAAAATTTAGCAATGAAAGACAAGAATAATGGAAAATGATGTAATAGTTACTTTCAAAGTTGTTCTATTTTTCGATTATACACCTTTTGTTTCAAATCATTTTAATGCAGTCTTATTTAGTTTATTTAGTCTTTCTAATTTAATATATTTCATTACAATAAAGCTTAAATACTTGCACCCAGAGGGTGTATATGTTTGCTAGTTAAATCAATTGTATATGACGAAAAATAAAGTAAAAAAGCATAGAAAAAAGAAAAGAAAATCATATAAAACAATTTTTACAGATTTTTTAATCAGCTGAGACATTTTCTGTGTGTAAGTTAATTAATTTTACCTGAAACTACTTCGTCATGTTTTCCAAGATAAGAGCAGGTAATTAAGTGCATCGTGTCATGAAGAAAAAATTAGGGAAAAAATCCAAATTTGTTTTCTTTTACGTGAATACAAAATCTGAACGAAACATAGCCATGTCAAAAATAAAGTTCTACCTAAAGTCATTATGTTGAATAGCCGTTTCTTTTTCATGTCCTTCTCATAATACTTATTTTATTCTGTTTTCCTGACGGGTTCATCTACTCTGCTATGTTGTCTCTTCTAAGCTGGGCTGATTCTTTCTGTGATTTCTTGGGGGTTGCTTTCTTTGTTTTTGTGTCGTTGCTCTTCTTAGATCATCACCTGTAATTGTATACATAATAAGATGAAATGAGCGATATTCTCTGTGAAAACACTTTGTTGAGAAAATACATCAGGCAACAAAATGATAGTGAATAAATTTTTATTGTCAGTAGAGGGAGAAGGAGAGATGTTACATAATTTATGAGCAGCTCATAAATTATGAACGTACGTGTAGTCAGAATATTTAAATAAAGTATAAAAATATAAAATCGGAGTTGGGGAATTTTCCATACCCGTTGGAATTATGATTGGCATGACGATGATCCACACTGACCATCCGATACAAGTGGGAGAATAAGTTTTAATTTAGTTGGTCAGATGCAACGCAATTTTCAGAATGAATGGATCTGTTAGTTGCCGCTCTGGTTCGACATCCTCCTCGCGGCAGCTTTATCAAGTATTATTACAAACAATGACCAGCCCAGTACGAAGAAGACTCAACAGAAAGAAGAAAGCCAACCCTTAATAGAAGTCCACTAGATCGACGGAAGTACATGGCCAACGAGTTAGAACCATTAGAAGCAGCGAGTCAAGAAGCAGAATATACAAAGTAAGAAACATCATCATCATCTATCATCTACTCTATCTAATCTAGCAGTCTGTATATCTCCCATTATATACACCCGAGTAAAGGGGTATATAACAGTCAGAGAGAGAGAGAGAGAGAGAGAGAGAGAGAGTGTGTGTGTGTGAGAGAGAGAGGGGTGGGGTAGGGAGTCGAAATTTTATCTGCACGGACCCTGGTTAGCCTGAACGTTTTGGCTGACTACTCTGTGCTGGATGAAAAGGCAGCAATGTGAACTCCGATAAAACAGAGTTTAAAAGTTTTTAAAAATATCTCCTCACTGGATGGCATACCTCGGAAATAGATATAATATAGAGAGATTATTGATCATTTGGAAATCTCATCTATCTGATAATATTAAGCAATAATTCTTCCAATTTGTAGCCATGTCAGTGCTACAGTATGGCTGCACCTCTTAGACTTTAACGAAACGCTTGTAGAAAAATGACATATGAACTACACAAGGAGGCTATACGCTGTCTTGAACAAATCCTGGAATCATCAACTCCATAAAAAAACAACTGTAGAGCCACTTCCCTCCAATCATAAAAAAACTATCCAAGTCAAACAAACAAGAAGAAAGGCCGAACACACAATTGACCTTCTCGTGTGGACAACTACACATGGACACACCAATATAAGTGGACTAACCCAAGCATACATCGAACAGCTCTGCGTGGATACTTGATACCGTGTGGACGTCTGTCAGGAACAATGACCAACCGGGATGTGTGGTAAGAGAGAATCATGGCAATCCGTGCTGTCAGCATGATGATGATGATGATGATTATATCAAGTGTAAAAAAAATGGCATGTCACAACTATCTATCGCAACTCACCTATCACTGTTCTCCCTTGCTGCGAGGTCAGATAAATAAATAAAAAATAGGTTTTGTTGATATTTATTTGTATTTTTGTTTATATTGCCACATATAAAAATGCAGCCAAACCATTGAACTGATAAGGTAAAAAAGAAATAAGAAAGTTGAGACAAAAAAGATTCTTATCAGTTGGACTAAAACTTCCTGCGTGAGAAGAAAAGCTATTCCTTCTTGACGTTTTTATGAATCTAAAAAACACTTTCAACTGTTATGGCTTCTAGAGATAAACAACTTATAAATTATTCTAAATCCCAAATATACGAATCAACTTTTTCTTTCAATGGTCATTCAATAAACAATTTATCTATCTATCTATCTATCAGTCTATCTATCTACGAAGGCCATTTAAAAATTATGGGGAATTCATGAATATATCTACCAATCTGTCTATGAAGGCCATTCAACAAATAAGGGGAATTTATCAATATATCTATCAATCTATCTATCTATCTACGAAGGACATTCAATAAATAAGGGAAATGTATCAATTTATATATATCCCTGTATTGTCTGTAGAATACGCCGTCTGCACCTCTGCAGAGTGCTACCCCCCCCCCCCCAATGTGGCCACCTGTTGCCTAAGGTTGGAATACTGGTGGTTGAGCAGTTCATGACATGCAACACACTTCTTTAGCCTTTAATTGGGATACATGGACGGCCAGAAAGGCATCCTTTGATCAATCGGTTAGTCACGTCAAATTATCAAGCCTTATCTAAAAAAATTCAGAGAAATCGTATTAGGCCCTTCTCACACATAACGTGCTGTTAAAACATTTCATGCAAAATCTAATATATTATTATTACACGTTTCTTTCGCAAATATACATGAATAATAATAACACCGGATTCCAGATATGCTGACCTGACGGAATAACGACTTCCGCTTTTTCATTAGAACAAGTCAAATATGACTGAAACGATATTTCTGTTTCCTAGAACAATGGCCGAAACGTTACTTTCGTTTTCTATTAGGAGCAATATACGATAATTATCTACTTTTTATTTAAGCGATTCTAATATTACCTTCATAACCCCCACCTTGTTGACAGGGCTTAGAATGTGTTGACTGTACCCCTACAAAAAAGTAAGATAAATCTCCAGTAATAAATATTTAACGTAGAAACCAGTGTGTAACGACTGCCAACGCGGAAATAGGCCAGCACAATACATTTGAATTTTGTTCTGTTTGTTCAGTTCAAGCAAATGCCTTTAGGAAAAACGTGAATCTACGTCATAATGGATGAAAAGAATCTTTATAATTCGGTCTTTGTTGCAGAGATCAGTAGCCGTAGCGTTTGTTGCAACTGAGAAGAAATGTCTGTGAAAAGTATTTCAAGTCACCAGGTTTAATTTACTGACGTTAAATCTCTGGTGCTCGAAGACAATTAGGATTAAAATCCGGGTGATCTATGATATAATATCTAATAGGCCCAGGTCAAATTTGCAACAAAAATAAAATGTTTTAGGCAGTACTAATCGGACTATAACACATATCAAAGCGTGTGGTGTAATGATTAGAGTCGTAGGAAATGGGCTCGTCGAACCGAGTTCAATTACTGGACGAAGCTTTTTGCATTTCACATGGCACTAATACCCTTAGAAAAGGTATGAATCCGATTCTCCCTCCGGCTATGGGTAAATAGTAGGGCAGACTGGGAGTTTTAACCATGGTTAGATAACCCGTCTAGGAGAAGGAAAACTCTGAATTCAAAGCTGTTAAATTCTGCTTAAGAAATTGAACTTGTGTCGCATCTTGCTCGTGCTGAGGGGTTGGTAAATACATGTATATCACAAATCAAAGGTTTACCAAAAATATTGAAAAGATTCAAGCAGGCTGTTGAAATTTAGTAATTATTTTGGTGATTCTTCTGGTGACAGAAATGATAAAATCAGATTTTACTTTTCCTCCTGATGTAGAAACATTTTTTATACATGAAAACTAAACTGTTCCTTGTTCATAAGTGACTATACTCCTACCATATTTTTTTATTGAAAAAATATATTATTTTGAAGCAAAGACATGGATCTGATCATTTCTAGAGGAAGTGTATTCAATTAAAAAAACATATCCTTATGCATTATTTATTATTGACCTCAACAGAATTCGATCCTTGTAACATAGAAATAATCATGCTTGGTTTGAAAATATCCTAACTCTATAAAATTCATTTTCGAAGGGTATAGCAATTTATAAGTTTTGTCAATCAATATATCCATTTATCTATCTTAGTTTATATCTATTGTCCTGGGTATGACAAAATTGCAACCGATGGTGAGGCTTCAATTTGGGAACACATGAGAATGTGTAGTAACCCTATCCTTGTCATTAATCACAGATCCATTCTGACTGCGACATATATAACCTATTAGGATTAGAGGTCTAACAGATCCGTTTGATTATTATTATTATTATTATTATTATTATTATTATTATTATTATTATTATTATTATTATTATTATTATTATTTGTCGTTTGAAGTGTCCATATAATTGTGTTTTCTTCCATTTTTTTCTATTTTTCGTTGATTTTGTGTTTGTCCATATATTATATCTGTTTCTTTGCTCTTTTTGTGTATTCTTCGAGTCCTTGGATTGTGGCCTCTACACAATCCTCTATGTTGGCAAAACCTCTTCCACCTTCTTTTCTTGATACATATAGCCTATCACTATCATCTCTAGGGTTTGGGGCCTTGTGCATTATTATTATTATTATTATTATTATTATTATTATTATATTATACAATGTATACCACGTGCGATACGCTATTTTCATCAGCCACCAATCAAGGGTGGTATTACAATAGCTATAGATGGAACTACCACCGCTAGAGCCACCACAGCTTTTAGGCCATTTAAAAAAATGTAGGGTATTTAAAAAATAAAAGAAATACAGGAATTAATAAATAAATAAATGCATAAATAATGTCAGTTCATCTTAGCAGTTTCATTAATTATAGTTTATGATTTTCTTAAAACGCGTCAACATTCACATCATTACCAGCTCGTAATAACAGTCCTTAACATTGCACAGTCACCAGAGTTTTACAGAAGCAGAGGTAATTCCGCGCCATTTTTATATCAGCTTAAGATTATTGTTGTTTATTATCATAATCATCATTATCATTATTATTATTATTATCATCATCATTATTATTATTATCATCATTATTATTACTATCATTATCATTATTATTATCATCATTATTATTATTATTATTATTATTATTATCATTATCATTATTATCATCAAATCAGAATATGTACTTGAAATCGTATGCATCTCGGGAAATAAAAACTGATGTTGGTTTAAATTATTAACCCAGCTAGATTTGGAAAACTGCAAAAGCAAGCAAATCCCTCCCTCTCTTTCTTTTTCTCTGCTTCTGCAACTCTCTCTCTCTCTCTCTCTCTCTCTCTCTCTCTCTCTCTCTCTCTCTCTCTCTCTCTCTCTCTCTCTATCTATCTATCTATCTCTTATATATATATATATATATATATATATATATATATATATATATATAGAGAGAGAGAGAGAGGGAGAAAGAGAAAGAGAAACAAACATTCAGACAGACAGACATTAAAATGCTAGGAATGAAAAAGAAAATTAGTGAGTCAGTATATTTGGCAGCCTTTATTTTTCTGTTCGCTAAATATTCCTGATAAATGCTACATGTAGAATAGATCGGCTAAAGACATTGAGGGTAACCTTAAAATAGATACAAAGAATGAGTTTAATAGTCCAGTCAAATCTTAGAATAATAATCTTATTATATTTCAATTTAATTTTCCTCAAAGTATATTTCGTTCGTTTGGCTATTGGAGATTTTTCATTTTGTAAGAAGAGTATTTTATTAAATTTTGTTAGTTTTATTATTTTTCCATCTTTTCCATCTCCTCTGATTTATTATTATTCTTTCTTTTCCCTACTCGCTCTGTCTTTCCTCCCTATTTATTTTGTACCCACGCTTCGTACTCTTTTATTTCTTTATTCGGTTTCCCTTCTTTCTTTTTTCTTTTTTTCCCCAGGCTTTCTTCCTGTTTATTTTCTCTCCTCTAAGAGGACCCTTTAAATAATATTTTCGCTCCTTCCATCGCCAACTTCGAATAAAAACAGAGAGAAATAGAATAACTCCAACAGTTGCCAGCCACCTGTCTGCTCACCCTACCGTGCTTGCTGGGCTGGTTCGTTTGTTCTACACGCAAGGGCGGCAACTCCATTTTTGGCCTTTGTCTTTTATGCGCACAGTCAATAGTTCAGAGCCCCAGGGCGGTGATGTGTGGCAATAACACAAGTATTCTCATTATAATCCACAATCTTTGCATGGTTTTCGTGACAACCGAACAAAGCCAAGGAAATCTATAAACGTGAACTGCAGCGGAAAATAGCAGACAATAATAATAATAATAATAATAATAATAATAATAATAATAATAATCTAAGAAAACAAACAGAATCACCAGTAATATTTGTCCAGAACAAGTGTATTAAAATGAAGCAAATCAAAGCCAAAATAGTCAAGACAACAATGAAATAGCAAATGTAGTCAGTGCGGAGACAGATATGAATCTGTAAATAATACCCGAAGCGATTATGCCAAATGAGCTCAGTAGGAGTACAAAAGCAAACTTGGTTGGATATGAATAAACGTCCAGTAGGAACAGTTCAAATGTTTTGATTTTCACTGTAAAATAAACAATATGTTATATCATATTGAACTAAATGGTCCTGAATGAATAAAGACCAATGCAACATTAGGTCAAATTTCCAATGTTCAAACTGGATCAAAATTCGCCAAAGAATATCTAAACTATGATTAAGTATATATCTATCCAACTTGTTGCACCAAAGGATGTGACACAAGGTCACAAGCGTGCGGCATCAAGTGAGGATCAAATTCCCGATTCAGTAGAAATGCATCTGAGAGACTAGCTTGCTAAACTTACAACATGATGCTCCCAAATTTAGATGAATTATTTTCTGATCATCTTATGGACTAAAGAAGAGCTGCTGCTTTTCAATTATTCAAGCAAGCAAATGTGTAACAGAATAAAGAATTAAATTCACACGGGTCGGTTATTCTGACAGTATGGAAATATCTATTTTACGTCGCCCAGTGGGCGTTTTTTTATTTTGCTTGTATAGATGAAGACAATAATGAGAAATGTCTCCGTGAGTAGAAATTGGATATTAAAAGAAGACAATAATCCTAATGCTATTTTAAAGCCGGTAACTGTGCGATTAGACTCTATTCAAAATCTTATTTAAAATTTGCCGAGTCAATTAAAAAATCGCAAAAAATATAGACGTTTTACACCCCTAAGATGATTTGGATATAGGAGATAGTTCTCGAGTATATGATAAAGAGAGTGAGACAGACAGACAGACAGACAGATACAGAGATATAGATATAAATTAGGTGATGATAGAGATGATTGTTCT
>CM042146.1:1172868-1205368 GCA_023376005.1 Doryteuthis pealeii | reverse complement strand
GTCCTTTATACAAACATCTTTGACGCCTTAAGCCTTGTGCCAGATTTTAGGGAGCTTTGTCGGTTGGTGTTTTAGATTACACCGAATGCACCTTTGCAAAGGGGTAACACCTCCCAAATGAAGCCCCCTGTTGGTCATTGGTGGTGACCCGTGATGCTTTAGGATGGATTCCTGGTGGATGAGCAGTTTCTGACATGCAACACACCACTTTGGCCCTTACTTACTCTAACAAAACGCTCGGCGAGGACCCCTCCGATCAATCGGCTGGCCATGTCAAGCCCTAGCACCTATATAATTGTCTCGACCCTATTGCTCTAATGGCAAACACGAACCGTTTTTATCATATGGGTGCTAGAAGGCAGTGGCTGAGTGTCTTCATGTCCTGCCAATGAACTATCTGCCAATAACTATCTGATGGTGAGGTTCCAGTTCTGCAGGTCCGGGGAATGGGGAGGACCCATTCATCACCATTGTTCGCAGGTCAAATACTGTTAGGTTCCCATCTATGGTTTAAATAGAAAATTTGTTTACAAAAAAAGTTGAGTTTAAAGATTTTTCTTCTAAACTATCGCTACGAATCTTTCAAAACTTTGCCGGCATTAAATGACCCACCGAGGTTGATATGCCACAAAACAAAAGAAACAATCAATTTTCAGATATCAACAACTTGAAATCTAGAAACTTTCATCAAAATTATTTGAATTGGCGTTAAATGACCTGATAAGGGTTGATATGCCGTAAAACAAAACAACCAACCAACGAACCAGATTTTAGGGCTACTTCTTTATGTAAAACACTGCGTTACACGCTTTCAACCTTATATCAGTCTTTAAGACTTCCTCCTTTAAGAAACACTCTGCATTTCTCGGTTTCATCTTATGTTAGACTAAGTTAAATCTAAAAAGAGGTATTTACCTATAATTTTATATATATATATATATATATATATATATATAATATATATATATATATATATATAATCCAAAAGTCCACAGAAGAAATCTTCCTTACGACACAAGAGTTTTATTTTTAAAAAAACCTGTCGCAGTTTGAGAGCTCAATGTGTGCTCTTAATGTTAGAGTCACAGAGCAAATATATAATAATATATTTTGCATCTGATGAGTCAGGAGAGTTAGACACTTTATCTAAGCTCCCTGAAATAGACTATAAGCTAAATCTCTAAGTCTTTTGTTATTTCTTTACTTATATATATATATATATATATGTGTGTGTGTGTGTGTGTGTGTGTGTGAGTCTGCAGTCTATATCCCTAGCTATCTGAATATAATTATATTTATCACAATATGTAATAGATAGCTAATTATCTGTGTCTGTTTTTGTATTGCTATCTATATTTTTCTAGATTTCAATCTGTTCAAATTTGTTCATATATATAATATATATATATATATATATATATATATATATATATATACTAAGTTCATGTCTATCTATGATATGTACACACATGCATATATATATATACACACACACACATATATATACACACATATACACATATATACACACATATACAAATATACCCCCACACATATATACACACACATATACCTACACACACATACACACACACACATATATATATATATATAATATATATATATATATATATTATATATATGCGTCAAAAGTTGCTATAACGTTTTCATTCTAGTCGCATTAGTCGTTAATCCTGATGTGCCCAATAAAATAATATATGAAATACATAAAATAAAAGTGCGACAATAAAATCCTAGGCACATCTATTGTCAACTATGACAGAAGAGATCAAGGATTATTTGGTCGGATTTGTGGCTATTGGATTATGCTCTTCCTTTCCGATGATATCCATCGGATCTTGATCACATCTTGACAGTGCTAAAATGAAGACAATCACTTTTGTATCAGACGACGCCTGGGTAGGTAGGGTAATTATGAGAGACTCGTTTGACCATAGACTCACACACCCACTCTCTTCTGTCATGAATGGAAAGGCATTTTCTCAAGATAACTTGCAATAATACAGAGTGGAGAGTGAAGCACATTCGTTATTTCCTCAATATTACTTTTATCGAAGACACATAAACAAACATGGCCGGAATCTTGTTGATTGGCTGCCTATTACGGCATGGCAACTTTTGTAGGGCTATTTTATGCCGAAGAAGTTTTATTTTTATTCATTCTTGATGGGTTTTTTTCTTTTTAATTAACTTATAAACTCATTTTTTCTATTTAACTCACAGAGATGGGAAACTAACAGGTACTTCTACTCTGGGTCAGATTGGGAAAGGGAGTAATAGTGATGAAAGAGTACTCCACACTCCCTAGAGCTTCAAAATTGGACCTTCATCATTAGATGCAGTCAATCGTCCTACCCAGGACACTAAGACCCTTAGCCACCGCCTTCTAGTACATATATGATAAGGGTTAGAGGTTTGCCATGAGGGAAATATGCTCGGGACAATCATATAGTTGTATGGCTTTGAAGTGACCAGCCGATTGATCGGAGTGGGCCTCTCCGACCGTCCGTAGTAGAATTTTGCATGTTATGGACTGCTCATCGTAGGGTCACCATCTAGAGATAACAGGTGGCCAAATTGGAGGGATTTTCCCCTCAGTAGAGGTGCAGTTGGTTTGTTCTTCTGTCCCAGCAAACATGGCGGCCGGAATCTTTACCTGCATGAAAGATTCAGTTTCTTACAGCAGCTTGCACTATATAATACTTTTAAAAAATTATTTCATAATTGCTTATATCTGACGTAAATAGAAAATATCCATTAAAAACATAATGAGTGACTATATTTGAGTACTGTAACTACTTTTTCATGGATTTCAGTATTATATATATATATATATATATATATATATATATATATATATATATTATTTTACCAACCCCTCCGCACGAACAGGATGTGACACAAGGTCAATTTCTTAAGTGGAGTTCAACAGGTTTGAATTCAGAGTTTTCCTTCTCTTAGACCGGTTGTCTAACCAAGCCCAGTCTACCCTACTATTTATGCATAGCTGGAGGGAGAGTAGGATTCATACCTTTCCCAAGGGTATTAGCGCTAAGTGAAATGTAAATACCATATTCAGGATTTGAACTCTGGCGGATTTCCCACGACTTGAAACATTACACCACGCGTTTCCACTGATTTCAGTATTATAAGTTTTTAAGATAAAAAGTCGGTAGAGCATCTGCCTAGGAGCCATAAGTTTCCGGTTTCGATACTGGTCCTCAACAATCCAGCTCATGAGTAAGCATTGACTAGATTTGCGCGGTAAATTGGGGAGCTGATGGTAGGTGTGGCGCCCCTATAACTAAAATGCAAAACAATGTCCCTGGTCTAACGCTGGTGAAAACAGAGTAGACGTCCTCGCTACATGGTTTATACCGACAATATGTCGCTCTTTTGGTATATATATATATATATATATATATATATATATACCTAATTTCCTCCAAGATATCCTGTCCACAACTTTTCCGTATCCCATGGTCCTTTAACTCTTCTACCCCCCAAAGGAAAATTAGTATTACTCCAGTCTAATCTCCCCCACCTTTTCATTGAAAACCCCAAAATTCAGAAACCTTTCCCCACTTATGGAATGACCGCTTGCTTTTCGGGAATACACCCGGACAACTCTTGATGATCTTACCCTACAGAAGAGACGTGAGAACACCAAAATTTGCCTCAAATTCTATTCAGTTTCTTTTTACTCTTGCGGCTTAATTTTTCTCCCAGTCCCTTCATCAATTGTAAATAAAATCACCGGCTTTAATTAGAAAGCCAACTGAAAAGATGAAATATTTTATTGCACGTTAGTATGAAAGATTATCATTATTGTAACTATTAGCAAATATATGATAATTATTTAAGTTTTAATGAAATAAAATACGAAATCAAATTAGAAAAGCTAATGAAACTAAATAAAAATGCAGATAAAATGATTTAAAACAGACGGGAGTATAATAATAAAAAAAATAGAACGACTGAAACTTACTCTTCCATCACTCCCGTCTTTCATTGCTAAATTTTCCTAATTTAACTGTTAAGTTAAAATAGGAAGTAAATAAAATTACAGTTATTTATTCTTGTTAATGGATTTCTTTTAAGGTTCATCCTCGAGATTTTTTATCACATTCATTAAGATAAAAACAAACAATTAGAAATCAATAATACTAAGCAAATATTTATTAAAATCAAATTTTTTAATATCAATTTGCAAATTAGCCTTCCCATTCACACTGTAAACCGCTATTTTGCTGTATAGGTAATGTTATTAGTATGTAGATATGGTCAACCTTATTGATAATGTAAAATATTTTTATTAATAATTGAGGTTTAAATAAAGATAAAATCATAGAGAATGTGACGTAAATAACTAAGGGAATTTTGACTTAAGATGTATAGTTACATTTATCGACATGGATAAAATCATAGAGAATGTAACGTAAATAACTAAGGGAATTTTGACATCAGATGTATAGTTACATTTATCGACAGAAAACCACACAATCTACATTATAATAAGATCATACATCAAAGAAGAACGTGGGTGGAGCGCATGCGACGAGGAGCCTTTTCTGAAGGCGTGTAATCTAAGCTAACCTATAAACTCTCTGCTCATGAAGATATTCTGCTTTCCAATGAAAATTATTGAACGTGATATCAAAGGGAAGTCAACGTGAGACACACTGTATAGTTTATGTCCCTTGATCCCTAAAGAGTCCGGGTTTATATCTGTCCGATAAAACTAGGACTACGACGACGATGACGACGACTTCTTTAGAAACGGAATGATTTACGGCGTTTCTAGCAGAGTAGGTGGAAGTGATATGAAAAGGAAGAGGTCGAATGTCAGTTGTGTTCTAGACAGACAATAACAGAATATGATTATGTATTCCAATTTGGTTTATTGTGATCGGCAGCAGAATTTCTTTGTACGCCATTCTTATCGTACAAGATGTTTTCGTTTCTTTTTCCAAAATAGAGATTTCGCCTCCGAGCAGGTATTTCCAACGATTCGTTAGTAATTCCGTACGCGGAGAAAGAAATAGCTCTTAAAATAATTCGGTGAACAAGAAAAGAATTATTTGTCGTGATGTCTGATCTATGAAATTGGGATCCAACTAGAATCGGCAATAGTTCACAAAAGAAAACCGCATCAGACCTACAAGCGGAGAGTTATTATATGCTGCCTGCATATGGTTACAGAGATGGTTCCTTTTTATTGTAAAGTACTAAATGCATAACACACACATTCTCTCTCTCTCTCTCTCTCTCTCTCTCTCTCTCTCTCTCTCTCTCTCACACACACACACACACACACACACACACACACACATTATACAGTGTCTCCATTGTATAAGAACACCATGACCATTTTTGAGTTACTTCAAAACAAAAAATATCAGGATTTGATTATTTTTTCGAGAGCAATATCATACTACTAGCAGGACCTATGGATATACTAAAGTATGATATTTTAATTATTACAACGTCTAATACATTTACTTAAGAGCTATTGATCAATAGTTCAATATATAAAAAGTATAATGATTTTGATTTAACTCACTCTCTCTCTCTCTCTCTCTCTCTCTCTCTCTCTCTCTCTCTCTCTCTCTCTTCTCTCTTCTCTCTCTTCTCTTTCTTCTTTCTTTTTTTTTCCTTCTTTTCCTTTTCCCATTATGTCCGATTGAAGCATATTAGTTTTATCATATCCGCGCGCTGACCCCTCTCTCTATCATTCTCGCAATCTTTCTTTCTTATGTTTTTTTTTCTGTGTAAGATGTCATTTTTCTTCTTTCTTTCTTTATGATGAAAACGAATGGTCCATTATTTCGCTGAGGTGACGACACTCACAATAAATAAGAATTCGGCGGATAAGCGACACCAAATAATGAGGATTTACATTTTTGCATTTTATCCTGACCGATTTGAACAGTCTCATTTTTAACAAGTGGGTGTTGCAAGACGATAACAGTCGTACAATTAAGGAACATGAGTATTAATATATAGATCAAAACGGATATTATTACAAATATTTATTATCAAATTCAACAGTATTAAAACTATTCATTTATATATATATATATATATATATAGCATAGGGACCAAATCGGGTTGTAGTAGTAGTCGTTAGTAGTAGTAGCCGTCGTTAGATCAGAGAAACAACATACACACGTCGTATAGTCAAAAAGGGTTGTTTATTCTTCCTAGGCTCGTGGGTTCTTTTTCAGAGAGAGAGAGAGAGAGAGAGAGAGAGAGGGGGAGAGAGAGAGAGAGAGAGTAAAGTCAAGCTGTTCTATCGTAAATCACGCTCATGTGCGCTGTTTGTTGCTAACCTCGACATGTCACGACGGAGCGCCAACAAACACATCCGACCCTTCTCGGGTCCGGCGAAAGAGAGACCAAATATTCTTTACTTCCGTTTGTGGTGCCAGGGTTGAGAGGTCACACCCACTGGGACTACCGTTTTTATTTTTAAATCTAGTTCTGGGGTCATTGGTCGGTCAATGGCTGCCACCCGTTGAGTGTTTACCCTTCCAAACTTTAACCTCTTTTTGTTATTATTTCTTTTTCTTCTCTTTCTCCAGAAATCCGCTTACCGTTTTCTTTTCAATCCCCAAATTCTCAGTAGATCATGATAATTACGCTACAAACCTATGAAGTAGTCAAACCTGTATATATATTCTTTGCAATATTCTATACCTTGTCAAAATATCAGAAGTGCAACGTTTGGTTTTGAGGCTTTGATCAAATCATTCGGATCTTGAGTCGCAGGTCATATTGACCAAGTTATAAAATGATAGATTTTGACCAAGAAGAGATCTGTCTGTCTGTCTGTCTGTCTGTTTGTCTCTCTCTCTCTCTCTCTCTCTCTCTCTCTCTCTCTCTCTCTCTTCTCTCTCTCTCTCATATACAAGTTTGTATAGGTACGTAGGGGTGTGTATATTTGAAGCGATATGGAAACAAAAGAAAATAAATTAAGTTAAACATAAACTACTAAATAAGCGAACAGGGATGGCCCTGAATTATGAATTAATTGAATTAACAGTAACTCCTAACAAATTACTGACAAGCGGTCAGATGTCTTTGGTTTTATTATTATTGTTTACTATTATTTGTATTTTATTCCTATTTTTATTACTCTACAGCTGAGCAGGACAGGACAATTTTAAAAGGAAGGAAAATAAAAAATCTGTTTTCAAATGCCTTAAAAATAAAGAATTCATCATTGGCATCTGATGAGTCGGGAGAATTAGACATGTTTGTCTAAGCTCCCTGAAATAGTCTATAATGCAAGATCTCTAAGTCTTTTGTTATTTATTTAAATATATATATATATATATATATATATATATATATATATATATATATATATATATATATATAATAGTTTCAATATGGTTTCTAATCAATATTCTCGAAACTAGATTATAAGTTGCGATCCACAGCAAGACATCATTTTATATGATATAGAAAAAAATTAAAAAAATATATTTTTTTTAACTAGATCTTTTGTATTAGACGTTTGAAATAGATCTTTTGCAATAGACGTTTCAACTAGATCTTTTGCAATAGACGTTTTGACTAGACTTTAGTTTTGAAAAGATGTTTTAAAATTCATACTTCTTATACTTTTTTTATTATAGAGACGTTATCCTTTTGGAAGAAAAAAGATTAGAAGGTAATTTGACGAGACTATATTCCTAATACACTCCAGTATAAAGAATTTTAAACAGTTTGGCATGACATAGAATATGACTGGGGAGGGAAGAAACCAAATTGCCATCGAGACCTGCACGAAAACTGTATCACGTGGTTAATATAAACTCAAGGTTTTTTAAGATATCGCCAAAAGTTTTGATACGATGGGCATCAGCCTAAGTATTTGCACATTACAATGTTATTTGAGTAGAAATGGGCTGAATGGAAACAAATTATGAAGAAAACATTTTCACAAGCCATATCACATTTCCAATTCTGGAGCTCTCATGAGTACGGAGTAGCCCTTCATTGTCATTACTCCCAGGTCCACTGTGGTCCGGAGTTGCAATAGCTGTCAGGGTCCCATCTATGGGTTAAATAGATCGAAAAGATTTTTAAAATGTTCTTAAAAAACAATGATTTGTTTTACAGAAACTGAATACCCAACAGGAATTCATAAAACAAAAACATCTTTGGCATAAAATGACCCAACAAGGGTCGACATGCCGTAAAATTCAACCAGTCAACCAATCCGCTGGAACATTTGCGTAGTTTAACATTTAAGAAATCTTTAATATTCATTTTACATTTTTGATTTTAGTTTTATTGAAAGAAGTAAATCTAATTCCATTCTAATTATCAATATTTGGCGATTCTTTACAATCTTATCAAATTATTCAAGATAATAAGAGGGGCCAAAACAGTTAAGTGACAAAACAGGTCCACACCAAAATGGCGATGTCAAAACAGCGGCGGTAAAACGCACCGGACCCTAAATAGGACTGTAACTCTGGATAAGAATGGACCTGGGAATAATGGCAATGAAGTGGTACTCCACATTCTCCAGAGTTCCACATTTGGAACCTCGCTACTAAAAGAATTTTAGTGTCATCGAAATGTACCATTTTCATTATGCAAAAATCTTCTTGGACGATGAAAATTGCTTTTTGGAACAAGTATTATGAAACGATTAAAAAGCTTTTTGGACATTATGATGTAGAGAATCTTTGACACAAGAAAAATAAAACATTCCTTCTAAGGAACACACTGCAAACATTAAAATATGGAAGCGGCTTGATGTTTTGGGATTGTTATAGCTCAAGGAACAAGAAAAACAATTGCAATAAGAGGAATAATGAAATTGAAACACTGGGTGAAAATCTACAACTATCACCCCAAAATCTTTTTTCTGAGTCAGCGATTACTTTCCAGCAAGATAATGATCCCAAACAGACAGGGTGACAAAACAATAGGATTTGGGTTCTGACAGTCTGCATCAGTAATAGTATATATACAGGGTGACCCTCCCCCCCCCCCAAAAAAAAAGAACAGAATTTGGGTTCTGTTTTTTGTTTTTGTACATCTGATTTAATGACTTCTTGGCTTCAGAAATAGAAGATTGCAATTTTGCAAAGGCGTTTAATGAGTCGTGACATGAATCTCATTAAAAATCTATGGAACGAATTAAAAGTTCGAATAAATCTTTAGTCACCAAAAAGTCTTCAGGAATTAGAATGTTGTAACCATTAAAGAATCCAAGAAAATCCCATTAAAGACTTGTTCAAATCTCATCAAAAACTTTGTTTTAATAACAATTAAGTTCATTTTAAATAATTCACAATAACATTTTCTGTTTGGAATTTAGTCACTTAAAGTTCAAGATTACCATGTGGGATACCACTTTGTGGGTTCACTCTTATTCTGAGCGATTGAACATGTTAGGCTCTCATGTCAAATATAAATGTTTGCAAATTATCAGTACTAACAAAAATATGCAACCCCAATACGCAAGTATTTTAATGTAAAATTAGAAAGAGGAATAAAACTAAATATAGAATGTAGATAAAATGATTTGAATCAGAAGGAATTATAATCGAAAAATAGAACAACTTTGTAACTAACTATTCCTTTCATTTTCCATCACACCCGTCTTTCATTACTAAATTTTCCTTATTTAACTATTTAGTTGAATTAGGAAGTAAAGAATAAAATTACAGTTATTTCTTTTTGTTAATGGATTTCTTTTAAGATTTATCTCTAAGATTTTTTACTCATATTTATTAAAATACGACCAACCTATTCCCGTTCACACTGTAAACCAATATTCTGCTGTATATATAAATACACATGTTATTAGATGTAGATAGAGCCAACAGTGACTTCGGCCCTGGGACGTAGAAACTAAACAGCGTTGATCCCAGGGGACTATCACCCCAGGCAACACCTTTAATTTTTTTTAAATTGCAGTTTGTTATAAAGATGCAACGCCATACTATTGACTATTGACAGAATGTCCAATTATTTTCTTACTTGTACAATGAAGGAGCGTATGTTTTTTTTAATAAAGAAAAATCGATAAAAACCAGCAAAGACGAAAGTTCAGTAAGATTCACACCATATTTTTTGTCAGAGAGCGGGGAGGGGGAAGTTTTCACAACTCATATTCTATAAGAAAAAGTAAATAAAAATTTAATAATGGTATAAATCAATATTTTCAAAAATTAACTAAAACATATTAAAAAAAAACAAATTTAATAAAGGATAAGCCAATTCGCACTACAATCACCAAAACTTACCAGTCTCTCTATGACAAAACTACACCTAATCCCGTATCTACATAGTCGCGAGGTAGTGGGATAAGATTTATATATACTATCAAAATGAAAAAGAAAAACCCAGTGAAAACAATGTGAGAGTAAAAAAGGAAACTATGATGAAAAATAAAATGATTTGGGCCCCTGACAGTAATATGACTTGAAAAACTAGTTCACCGATCGAAAATTGCTTGGAGGAGCGCGAATATTAAATAGACTTAAAAATAAAAATACATTTCTCCCCAAGAACACAGAGAACTTGAGTTTCTGTCATCTAATGGGATAGGAAGGGGAAAGAAACGAAAAAATCATTCATCGAAACAATGATGTAATTTGTCTATTTGGAACTTATTACAAAGCTGTATGATAAACAGTATGTTCGGTTTTCCAATATGGCTGGCGTATGAAACGCAAAAATAAACGACAGAAAAACTCAAAATTCATCGCTGCATTTAAGTATTACCTTAATATTCAAGCTTACCTTTAAAAGTTCAACGATGATTTTTGTATTCCTTAATTTATAAAAAACACGTTTATATAATTTCTTACTTTCCGTACAAAATAGAGAGGCCGGTCGGAGAGACTTATTTGATCAATCGGCTGGTCACGTCAAAGCCCTAGCCCCTATATGATTGTCCAAAGCCTTTTGCTCTTATGGCAAGCCCCAACCCTTTTTATCATATGTGTGCTAGAAGGCGGTGGTTGAGGGTTTTCGTGTCCTGGAAATGACGTTAAACTCTATCTGATGGTGAAGTTCCAGTTCTGAAGGTTTGGGGAATGTGGAACACCCTTCATCACCAGTGCTCCCTGGTTCACTCTGATCTGGAGTGGTAGTACCTGTTAGGGTCCAATCTATGGGTTAAATAGAAAAATGTGTTGATAAAAAAAACTGCGTATCCATTCAGAATGAATTTATTTCAAAACTGTGTCGTCATTAACTAATCCACTGATTTTGATATGCCGTAAAACAAACAAATCCAATCCGTAAAAAACTATTATTTCTATTCAGTCAGTGACTTTCACTGGATTTGGCGATTATTTTCGATTATTCCCTGTTAGAAAAAAATGTTATTGTATAAAAAAATCACCGAAAACAATCGCATAAATTAAATCTTGGAAATCCAGAATTCCAGGATTGCGGATCCGGATTCGGCCCGTAGTGTATTTAATTTGCTTACGGAGTCAATCTGATATCAAGATTTTATGATACGTTGGGATACGGACATGAGGAGTTGAAAAAAAGTGACACACTGACACTCACCTTTTTATCAGGATTTATGGTGAGAATTAATTATCTAGCAGTGAGAATTGAACGTTCGTTGAACCAGCATAAGTTTTGAAAAGCGTATATTTTGCATTTACGTAAATGCTAAAGTAAAACAGGTCTCTAGATATTTCTCCCAATTACATTGTATTCTCAGTTACAATCCATATTTCTAGTCCATTTTCCATATTCACTTCTTTCTCTGATACTTGTCCATCACATCGTATTCTTTTCTTTACTATTTTTCCTTTTCCCTCCATTTTTCCTCACTCTTCACTGGTTTTTTATACCAATATCGACATGTGAGGCACCTTGAGGTCGAGCATCGAAGCATGCGTGAATTTACCTACTCTAAACCATGTTTTGTACGTGGTGGTATATGGGAAGGCGACGGTGCTGCCGGGTGGGGGAGACTGTTTTTATTTCCTCGCTTCCTGTCGCTGCGTTTTATACGCAACGAAGAACATGGTGCTGCAAAGAAACAGCTTTTTGGGCGAGATGGAAGACATCCATTATGTCGGAACACGCAGAGAATTGTTTACGCTAATGAGCAAAGTTGGAGGGACTAATGTATAGTCAAAGAACACCAAATTCTTTTAACTTAAGAGAAAAAATTACACAGGAAAGAAACACAAAACCCATTTTATATATATATATATGGTTGTGTGTATGTGTGTGTGTGTGTGTGTTACGTGTGTGTGTGCCTCTCATGTTATATATATATATATATATATATATATATATATATATTATATATATATATTAAACGTTTACCTAAAATGTACATATGTGTGTGCTTGCTTGTCTATGCCTTCCTACCTATGTCTGAGTATATGTTCATGCCTGAGTATGTGAATGTGTATATGAAGTGAAATATACACACACAGAGAGAAGAGAGAGAGAGAGAGAGAGAGAGAGAGAGAGAGAGAGAGAGAGAGAGAGAGAGACGGGTTAAAAGTAATATATATATATATCCGTGTGAGTGTGTGTTTTATGTGTGCGTCCGTGTGCATATGTGTGTGTGTTCATCCGTATATATATGCATACGTGTGTGTGTCCGTGTGTGTATATTCATATGTATGTGTGAGTGTCCATGTGTGTATATGCATCTGTTTGTGGGGGGTGTCCGTGTGTATATGTATTTGTGTATGTGTGTGAGTGTGTATATATTGAGAGATAAACAAAGAGGAGTAACATATGATTAGCTAGATACATATGCAAGTCTATAACCACGTCCTAGCTCATATATATATATATATATATATATATATATATATATATATATCAAAGAAACGTGCGCTGCTCCAGGATTTGACAAAGAAATAGACCGGATAATTATCGACCACAGGGAGAAGACAATTGATTATATATATGTATGTATATGTATATAAAGAGAGAGAGAAAGAGAGAGAATTTCAAAGGAATCTTATTGTATAGAATAATTTAATAGAATTAATAAAATAATATATATTATTTTATTTGGAATAAATTGAAATTACATTGAAATGCCATACACTTAGAGATAACAGCGGGTTGAATTTCTTTTCTGTTTAAACAGGTAGAAATTAACGCAGTTCACTGACGTGATAATGACATAGATAGTATAGCTGTAACAGTTACGGTTCTCAGACAACAGTAGGCATCACCACTTTCCTGCTCAATTGATTTCTTTGCCCCCAAAGATTATGTATGTTATCTCAAAAACAGAAACTGCCCTTTTCTCTTACTGACAACTCATAATCACCCCTTATTGACTTGAAAATCTTAACAGTGAATTGCGGAAGGCTATAAATATCTTGTTCTTCATTACTAAATACAGTGTTATCTTAACTTACGAGTGACCCAACTTATAATTTTTCTGAGTTACGAGACACCACTCGGTTGATTTTTGGTTTTTTGTTGTAAGCTAAAATTTGAAGTACGAGCGAGCTTCAGATACGCTTCTTTTAATAACTGCACTAAGACATTTAAGTTTGAATTTATTACGCAAAAGAAAATATCTGAATAAAAATAAACATTAAGATATATTACAGTACATAATTCGTTACATTCTGTTTTATTATGTTTTTATACAATCTTTATATTAATACAGCTGTTTCTAAATCTTCCATTCATTCTGCAACACCTTCTAGTTAAAATCACACCCTCAAAATTGTTCAAGATGCAATTCAAAATTATAAATCCAGATTATCCGGTGTGGCTTAATTGCAAATTTCTTATTTGCCCCATTTTGTTTCACATAATTTTAAAAATGAAACATTCCAAATGGTCTTGCGTCGCTCAAATGCCCAATGTAAAATTAAAATGAATTGAAAAAAAAAAGTTACATGTTTTATTTGTAATATTGAAATTGTGAATGACAATATATTTTAGTCATTTCCGGTCCAACGTAGATATTTGTCGATTCGTGTTTTTGTCATTTTTGTCGGAAAATTAATGTAGATGTTTTAAACCTCTCCGCACAGATTTTAATCGACAGATCAATGAGAATATTTTTCAACCCCACTTTTAAGAAAAAGTGTGAGAGAGTTAAATCAAGATTATTATACTTTTTCCATATTGAACTATTTTGCAAATAGCCCTTACGTAAACATATAAAATATAATAGTCAAATTATCATACTTGGGTATATCCATAGGTTTTACTAGTAAAGTGTTATTTTTTTTATCAAAAAAGTAACAGAAAAATTAGGATTTTTTGGATGGCGGAAAGGATTAATGGGATTTGATTTGATTTTAATAGGGAAAATTGATTTCATATATGATGAAATTGAGCTAGGATGTATTAAACTTGTAAGTCAAGGTACTGTTGCATCTAATTTTATAGAATATGATATTTAGTATTAATAAACCTTTGGTTTTTTGGGGGTGGGGATGGGGGTACGCATGTTCTGTTTCTTTTTCATTTCTTTTTCTTTGTTCTCTTTTATTTATTTTTTTTATCTTTTTTTTTTCACTTTTCCCCTCTTTTTGGATTACATTATTTTCTCTCTTTCGTTTGAGGCGCAAAATTTAATATCATGTTCTGTGACAAAAATTTCAAAAATACTACTCTGTTATTAAATGAACTTTATATATATATATATATTATATTATATATATATATATTAGTAGAAATCCTATAATAGATAAATAGAACAAATAGAAAAAAAATAAGGAAAAGAAAAATACATAAATAAAATATATATGATAATGATATACAAAAGCGTGACTGATGATGATTTTTAGTGAAATCAGAATTGATTGTTTCAAATAGTGAATAGCATAATGAAAATGAAATATTGAAAGAATATTTTCATTCTAACAGTAGTAAGATAGTTTCTCTGTGACCCTATTATTCGATACAATCTTTTTAATACCGATCGGGAAATATACAATAGTTATACCTATAAAATCATATAAATCTAATTACACATACACACACATAACACCACACACACCACACACATATATATAGATAGTATATAGAGATATATAAGATGTGATGTGTGTGGTGTGGTGACATATAAAATAATGAAAAAAAGAAAAAAGAAATGATGTGCTGTGAAATGTGAACTAGAAAGTTCAAATGGCAATGTGTGTAGACTGTTTAAACAGTTTTTCTTTTTGTAGTGTTTTGTGTCTGTTGTTGTGCTCGTGATGGATGTGTGGAAAAATAGAAAAACCAAAGTATTCCAAACCCATATGCCCATATGGAAAGTCCTTTTCGTTAAAACGGTTTTCGGTTTTTTATACTTTAAACCTTCATTTTTCCATAAGGATGGAAAATGAATCGTTCGTATCTTAACCATGCTGGATGGTTTTTGTTAGAATAACCGGAAAGAGATGACTCACAGAAAGCCTGGTATTATCCACTAGAAATGTTAATAAGCAATGAACAATCTCACCAGTCTCGGTCTCTTATACTTGACTGATATATTATCTCGCTATGTTTCAGTGACGTTCCCGGCCTGGAGCGTTTAACTATAGAACTCGCTGTCTAAAATTACGGTCGAAAGCCGCTAATGTCTATCCAGCTGATCATACCAAATGGTGATATGTAAAAAAGGATAAAAGTATGGTAATAATGTGATTCTAGAATTGGTTTATGCATTAAAAGCAAGGAAGACAAGATGAAGAAGCAAAACACACAACCACAAACTGCACCATAGTGACCGTATTTATGTTAGGGAAAAAATCATTTTAACAATATTCGAACGGTGGGTGATTAGTGAGCTATTAACGTAATCTCAATCCAATAGTGTTTACTCGAAGAACCAACGTGACAATTATGAGCTATATGTTACCTATTATGCTTCTCCTAATGCATATAGATATCCTGTACACAGTTATATCGAATTTTAGTGTTCCTATCTTGTTCTCTTAAATATATCGAGAAATTTGTATTTATATAATTGGAATAATTCATGAGGTACAAGCCAAAATCTGACGAATTACCCTGTGCACGTGTAGGGAACACTGTACAGTTGTTTCACCTATTTGGGTCCCATCGGCAGTGTATATAACGATCTACCCCCCCCGACAGAAATCTCGAGACCGGAGAACCCTCAGGAGTGCAGTAGGTGCAGAAGGACTCGTTACTCCCATTGGGCAGAGCCCGGACACGCCAGCACACGGGAGATAGTCGCCCAAATATCCCAACTTGTCGTATGATATAGTTGCCACGTCCTACTTTACTGTTTATAGGAGCAAGCTGACTCTGTATTATCATATAAACGACTTATGTTCATAAGTAGGTAAATAATATTGCCATACGTAAAAACTAATTATATTTGATGCTAATAGCTTTCTACCATTACTATACTGCTTTATTCTAATCTAAAGGCGGCCTCTAGTTATATATAATCTTGAATTAGGAAATGGAGTTCCCAATTACTCGTTTATTTTTCTGTTCTTCTATTTCATTCTTAGTATATTTTTAGTTATAATTACACTGCCTCGACCCTCCGCCACTTATCGATAAAGTGTTTAACGCAATTTTCCGCCGACAATACTCCTCATTGAAAGCTGGATACCAATAGAGTCATTCTATCTGTAAGTGAAAGTAGTTTCTATAAGAGATAGCTGGGATATCTTTAAACAATGTAATGTAAATATACCAGAAATTACCCCTTAAGATCTATAATAAATCTCTCTTCTTATAGTTTTTTAATATCATTAAATATATATGTAAAATCTAACATTTGAGACATCATTAAATACCTAACTTCGTCTATCTGTACTAATGTCTAAGGGCGTAATTACAATTTTTGTCAATTTATGCAAATAATCCCAATATATGTTGTAATTGTATTAACGAGTACTTTTTTATCTTGCATACCTGGCAAGACTTCAAATTAAGTATAATAATCATTTTAAAGTTTTGTTAGTTACAATGTGGAGCAGAGCGAATGCCAGCTGAAGCATTATCCGTTGAAGAAAATCCTTGGTGCACAAGAATCTTATAATATCACTGGGTTTGTAGAATATTGTATCTGCAGATCAAATTTTTACATAAGTAATCTAATCTCATTCTTGAGTTTTTTTATATCTCTAGAAAGTACCCGTTCAATATAGAATTTTTTTGACTATTTCTTCAAAAATCATCCAAATTAATCTCCTAATAACAATTTTCCAATGATGTTATACTCGAATATTTCATCTTCAAAGGTTTTCGATATTGTAAAACTATTTTACTGATTTTTTGCTTTGATTGGGGAGTGATAGAAATACTCCAGTACAACTCATAAAATATTTAAATGTTAAAATCAATTTATTTTCTAATCAAAGCAAGATGGAACACTAATAGATGATGAGAATACTCCAGATTTCCAGAACTGGGAGAATTCACCATTAAATAGAGTTTAACATCATACCCAGACATTTAAGACCCTCAGTACCGCTTCTGCACATCTTAGAATTGAGAACAATCTAAAGACACCAATGGTTAAACACCTAATTCTCCAACAAACTCTGTACAGATATTATATCCACTCTGAAAAAAAAAAAGGTGGTACATTCTATGGTGTTCTCGGTAAATTGGCAAACGGTCGGAAAAATTAAACATATAAGGGGTACGCCAGGAAAGACAGAACCAAAATTATTTATTTATTTTCCTATTTAAACTAAACTCTAAAACCCCAACCCAACCCTAACCCTAAACCCTAACCCTACCTGTAAACCTCCCTAAAAATTAAGATTATAAAAAGATCACCCTAATAATCAAGAATCGGAACAGAGGGAGATAAGATTAAACGAAGCATTATTAGTATGACTCAACACGTCGCGGAGTCACGCGGGGTGCACCACCACACGCTGTAGTTTCTGTTTTTCTGGGTCTCCCTTTATAACAGTGGGTTAACCCAGAAAAAACAGCATCCCACTCAAATAATTATTATTATTTATTCATTATCCTCCAAAATTATTAATATAATCATAAATAACTCACTCTTACAAAACACTGTACTTTTAAAAATATCTAAGAAAATATTTGTCACTATTTTTAAACACCACCATTGCCCTACCCTTTATAAGAATATATAAAATGCTACACAATTACCATTTTAATCCCATTAAGTTTTCTTTATCTATGGTAAATAAACAACTTATAACACTATAGTTTGTCTTTGAAAACTTTTTTGAATGCTGAAATTTGCTGTGTGTTTTTCCCTGAGGCTTTATCTAGAAAAAGGTTGAGGAAAAGCAACATTTGAATCCGGAATGTGTAGCAAAAAATTTGTGGAAGTTTTTTTTTTTTAAGAGTTATACCCATTATAATATATGTACCCCAAGAATAAGGCCCGTATAATTTGACTCGAATGTGTGTGATATTAATTTGTAGTTAAATACTCAGAATAAAGTATTTTCCTCGTGGCTATTTGTGCTGTTGATGGTATTGTGGTTTAACATTGAGTCTTGTGTTCTGTAATTTTTTATACTGGTCTGGTCTATTATTCTCATATTTCCTACTTTTCTTCTGTGTTATTGAAAATGTCATTCTTTTGCTTCCCGTTTGATTGACCTGTCCATGGCTGTGTTCTTCGTCTGCTGCCTCTGTTCTCCTCTCTCTCTCTTCTCTCTCTCTCTCTCTCTCTCTTCTCTCTCTTAGCATAATGCCTATATATAATACTCAGCAAAAAGCCTGCATTCCACGCGCTTATATGACTAGATACAAGAGAGGCTCTTCGAGGAGTTTTGATCTAATAAAGTACACACACATCAAAGCGCGGATTCTAGCGGGAACGATAATTATTGCACGACACGTCACCATTCAATACAGAACATAAGAGTGTAATCAGTAGTACCATTCCTACGATTTCTTCTTGGAATTTTTACGAATGGGTGGAGTGGACGTATTTCCGTAATGGTCATGCCTCTATAACGATTAATTAGGAAGACCGCGGCAGGAAGGGCGGGTTGAAGCAGTCCATGAACTTGCAAACTCCACTTTGGCCCTTTCTTGGACCGGTCATCTTTTCTTTCCGGACCGGTCATCGGTTACCCTTCTGCCAGAGCCTGGAATACGGATATTGACAATAGGTCTCTAAGTGCCCCTCGCTACAGAGTTCAGACACCATTAAATTGTTTTCTGTTGAACATTATTATAAACCCTTCCCTGGAGTTACTTCTCATAGTCTAAGCACTCCCATTTCTTTAGACCAATCTATAATTTCAAACAGATCTGTGCATTCCGCCAATCTGTACGCACTGTGATATCTTCCTTTAACATAGTACTAAAAAAATTCATTCAGTGCTAGCCAAGTGGCAAGTGGACCTGGGGAGTATGTATGGCAACTGAATGAAGACAGCTACTCTGAAGACTCCCCAGAGCTGCTAGCCTATAATGTACATCTGAGGGAGAGCCTCAATCTATATTTCTCTGAATTCTTTAGGTGAGGCTTATAAGGATTTATGAGAAATGTTTCTTTATAATAGTTAGAAGATTCAAAAGTTAAACCTTCCAGCGTGGGTACATATGTTACATGAATTTAATCAGACAAAGAGGTTATATTTAATAACAAACATAGACTTTTATTTTGTGAGCACGCGGAGAAATACATTACCTGACAAGGTACCAGTATAGAATATAAAACATGATAAATAAAGAACACAAAAATATAGAACTAAGTCCTAAATAAGTGATTACAGAGTTACATGAGAAATTAGTCACTTACTGATGAGTTTGCTTGGGGAGCCAAAGCCCCACCACACCTTAAGGAACAGAGCACCAAGTGCCTAACCCATGTTGCAGTGGATACCGGACCGAGAGAAAGAAGGAGATTTTTCTCGCCGGCTTACTGCTTAGAATTACTCTAGTCCTACATCAAATTGCACCGTGTGCGTAACTAATATGGCGAATAGCAAGGGTGGAAAAGATAACCCTTCTTGGGCCACAAATCGATCCCAACCAGGCAGACAATCGCCTACAATTGAAGTTGTCCAGTGTTATTTTGATATTTGTGATTGATTCGGACTATGTCCTCATCTTTATTGGTGATCTGCGAACAATGCGTTTCGGGGCCGATGAAGAAGCTGGCAATGCACCGTTTACCGATCTTGTGACAAAATTAAATCCATCCCACTAAAGATTGAGGACAGTTTCGCCTAACCGTAAGTGGCAATAGACAAAAACCGTGAATAATACAGGAGTTTCCACACTTAGACACGCCAAACCTTTTTGGTGGCGTGAGTCTTACCCCTCTGTTAGAGAATACAGCTCGAAGCTCTGGTTTCTAAACCTCACCGACAGGGTTGGTTTTTATTATATTCAATAATATTTAAATGTTTTCTTTAAATTGTTTGGATTATGAGGATCAACACCAAATACTTAAGGGCAAGGAAAGCCGTTAATTAGAAATTGTCAGGTGATGTTGTGTGGGTTGGACTGCTTTCGCCTGTCCTTTCCACCCCGATTTCCTGGGATCCTATACTCCGAATTCCCTTATGTCAAGCGGGGAGGAGAAATAGAATAGTCTTTATTTACAATCGAAATAAGTATTGAAAAGTTCCAAAGCGTAGCCAGTATTAATTAATCCTCTGAAATATCTAAGAACATGAAACTATATTTACTCCCTCTTCAAAATTATATCTGGCGAGTTCCAGAAGGACGAGTTCTCATTAATGATTGGTGTTGGCACGCAGACCGATATCGCCCACAGGTGAAGGAAGTGCTAAGCAATCAATGTGTGTCCAAGTGATGAATAGTAGGAGGAAAATTGCTATCAAATTTGGACACGACAACAACACAACACAACCGATATTCGCGTTCTTGATCCGAGCTCTTGTATGGCCTTCCAAATCTTAGCAGATTATATCAAAAATAGACAGTAGATATAAAAATTGGTTTGCGAGAAAACGTACGTAAAAAAGTAAAATATACATAAAACCTATATATAATATATACTTATATATATATTACCTATAAAGCATTATATACTTCACCGAGAGAAGAATCGAGATGGAAGTGAGAGGGACCGAAGGATCCGAGAGAGCTGCGAGAAACCGAGAAGACGATGGCTCAAACCCTTGGGAATAGACAGACAGACAGACAATAAGCTTTATTGAAACACTCGTGTCATCTAAGGATTGATCTCTATATTTGTCTTTTGTGGAATCCTAAACATCTTTCTGCTCGATAAAGTTATTGCAATCCTGTGTTTATTCATATCATGTACACACACACCACACACACACACACACACACATATAATTATATATATATATATATATAATATATATTATATATATTAATATATATATATGAGATTTCATTTAAAAATTAAAATTGAATTTTATTTATAAATTAAATGAATCTCATTTTTAATTTTAAAGATAATCAGAAGCATTATAAGTGAAAAATTACAGAACTATCATCCAAAAATGTTCTAGAATGTAAGAGTTTTGATAGAAAAAATCGATGAAGGCCTTATTCAGTTTATGGTAGAACATCTTGTTTATTTTATAATACCGTTAGTTATCAATAGTTATTCATACTGATACGTGATTATTTAAATTTCGCATTTTATTGTTACTCAATACTATTTCCAATTGTGAAAAGAACTTTTACATTTGAATGTGTGTCCTGTGTGGATGATTATTCAACATTATATCACCGAGCGGAGTGTATTATGATACTATAAAAGTTGGGCTAATTATTTTACAGGTGGATTGTATATACTCATATGATATATTGATTTGAACCCTTTATTCTATATACACTTTTATACATATTTTACACTTGTTGCTTATCACTCTACTATCAGCAATTTTTTTTGATAGTCTTAATAATTTCTTGAATGAATTTACATGGCTAATCCTCGAGTATTATCTTCTGACAAATTACAATATTTAGATTACAATTTTATATTTTATAAATGAACAAATCACTCTTTATTTTTAAATGAAATTCATATTATTTTATAATAGACAGCGCATTTTTTTTGTTAATGTCCAACGTTTTATAGCAGCGTTTCTGTTGTTAATAACGGTCTTTTTCGCGCGTTCTTATTTTTGTGATGACCGGACCCACGTGCGGGTATATCACTGATAATATTAATGCGGACGAAGGGTCTCCATTATGCTCATGTATGAGGTTGGACTCCCGCGTGTGTTGTTTGTTTTTATTGCTTTTTAAGAAAACCACGTATGCGAGACCGGATTTTCCCGGCACTCCCCGCAAACGGTTTTGGCGACAGCTTCTCTCTCCTGGTGAATCCCCACCCGCTCATGTTCAGTTGTATACCAGCATCTTGTCGTTTCCTCCCTCTCTATCTCCGAATATTCTTTAAAAGTGTATTTCTCCATGACGGTCGTGTCGGAGATTATTAATTTTGTCCATTTTATTTTCCTCATATATATATATTACCTCCAAAATATATGAGGCGTACCTATACTATGATAATAGGTACTACCTACTATTTTATGTATAATATGAGTGAACTAAGGAGTTTAAGTAGGAAGAATCATGTTCAGCTACCATCAAGGGTGAATGTCATCGATATCCTCGCCTCAAAACTTATATGTGACAGTCACCTTACTCCTATGACCTCCAATAGGATTAATGCCACTTAACCGTGAAATTTTGGAAGCTTTCTTGAAAATTACATAAACGCTAAACTTAAGTTTTAATGTTTTGAGAGAATTTCCCAGATTTGTATCTTTGCTGCCGTCTTTTGATTTAGTGCCTAGCGGAACAAATGCCATACTTAAAAGAAAAGAAGTTAAAAAAGAAACCCAATTGCGACGTGTTTCCTGATCTTTTGTATCAACCCATACAGATGGACGCTGATTAATTGTGTATGTGCCTTCATACTTGCAATGGCGGGAAGCATACCGAAATGTTATATAACTATTGAAAACGCACATATAGCGATCTATTTAGAATCTTATTGCCAGACTTATTAATGGCTTTTTAATTATTTATCAGGCGAAGGATATCCTCGGACGAAAAAAAGCGCTTAAATTACCGACTTTCTGATGCCTTCAAAACATGTTTCCCTCGGTTAATAGGGATATATTACAACGAATTTGATGTGTGTTGACCTGTCGCTTAAGATTTCCTTAAAAATCGAACTCGACTGTGTTGACGAAGGATCCGGAAAAATGCCTGTAAAACCTGCCGGTCAAGGTACTTCCCTAGCTCCATTGTTTATCGAAACCAGCCTACTATTAGTACTCTAGGGAAGATGATCTAAATTTCATATTATGAATCTGTCTTAATAACGAATATGGTTCAAGACTATTAAGCGACTAATATACCACGTTAAAGTAAAGAATAAAGAGCCACAAACGAAAAAGACCTAAATCTCAATTCGCAAAGATGTGAGGAGGTTAAAGATGAATATGGGACATCCTAAGAAATGCACAGAACGAAACATGTTAAAGGAAGGAAGAGCACGAAAGAAAACGAGCGAATTTGGAAAAGAAGTCTCAAGGAAAGTGATTAAGAAGGGAAAAACAGAAAAAAGAAATTATAATTAAAAGGAAAAGAATCGAATTAAAGAATTGGAATATAGAAGAAGACAAGATTGGAAATTAGGTTATAATAAAGTATGCCTAGAAAGATTAGTATAGTGAGAATATTGGAGTCTGATTGTTTTAAGAAAAGTAAAGAAAATAAATTACCGATTAAATGAATAAAAGTAAAGATAAAAGAGTTGAAACAAACAAAGACCTAAATGTTGATGAGGAAGGTAAAACCATTGAAATAAAATGTAATGAGGCTCTTTTTTAAAGAAGCTATGTTAGAATAATTAGATTAAATAAAATAAACATGAAAAAAAGAATACGAAAGATAGATATAAAGAGAAATTAAAGTAGAAAATAGAATACGGGATTAATGAAAATGGGGCAATGAGATCCTAAGAAACATAGTGAAAGAAATGGCAAGCTTAAAGAGAAAAAAAAAAAGAAAGAAAGAAAGAATTAAAAATAGGTGGATTTAAAGAATTAGTAGAAAGAGAAAGGAAGAAAGAGAGAAAGAAGTGGAGCTATGAGGTGTTATGACAATAATAAAAGACACACAACTTAAAGAAAAGTAGCGAGATAGAAAAAATCGCACACAGGTAAACACCTTAAAAGACAAGAGGAAAGAAATAGTATCAAAAGAATTCCGAAACTTGATAAAGAAATTTAGAAAGAAAGAAATTAGAAAGAAAGAAAGTGAAAGAAAGAAAAAGGAGTGATAAAAAGGATTATAAACAAAAAACCTTAAAAAAGAGATGAATTGAAAAGAAAAAGTGAACTAAAACCGAAGGAACATGGAAGGAAAGAAAGATATTCTTCAAAATAATAAAGATAAGTAGGAAAGAAAGAAGGAAGAAATGAAATTAATAATGAAAAGCCTAAGATAAAGAAAGTCAAAAATAAAGACACAAAAGTAAGGTAATAATGTGACCCCAAAGTGATAAGGAAGATATAGTAAGGGGACTAAAATAACAGAAAGTTTTAACAACAAGATGAATGAAAACAAAAAAAAGAACTAAAATGCTAAAAGTGAATAAATGTAGTGGTAGTCAGCTTTATAAAAAAATATAGCGTTTAAAGCAAAAGACGATATGAGAAGATAAAAAGAAAAGTTTTTCAAGAAAGAAAGAAATTATCAAATAAGTGTGAATAAGCAAAGATAAAAGAATACATTTAGAACAAAAGGTTAATAAAGTTGAAAAAAAAAGAGATTTATTAGGAAAAAGGAAAGAAACAAAGTTTTAAAGAAAGAAGAACGAAAAAAGGAATGAATGAAAAAGTGAAGGAAAGGAATGCTGGTTCATTTAGAAAGAAAAAAAAGTAATAAAACAAATTCAATCAAAACGATTTCATATACTTTCATTACAGTAAGTATGCGGGTTAGTGGATAATGTTATTTCGTTGGTTGTCGAGATCTGATTTGATGGTAAGAAGTCGCCTGAAAAACACCTCTGATCAGCGGGGAAATAGGCCATGTAAGACAATCATATATTATATATATATAATATATATATTATATATATATACTATTATATTGGGATTGAAACCAAGGGACATTTCTTTTTATTATCTTTTATGCTTTCACTCCGGACGTTTTCATGCTACTTTCCTTTGTAGGATTCTTAGTGATATACGTGCCCCAAATTTTGTTCCAAGCAGTTTCGATCCATTCCATGATCCTCTTCGAGCAGATTCCTTTTGTTACTATTGTTGTTATTTTGGGGTGGGGGACTTATTAAGTTATTATATATACTATATATAATAATATATATATATATGATGGACTCTCCGTAGATTGACGTATGATTGTCATACAATGAACAACCACACGCTGATTTGTTTATAATGGTGAAAAAAATGGCTTGTGTTGGACCATCCACACTTTTTCGCACAGTCGATTAGGAAATAATTGGGCATCAAAGGTTGCCACAAATTCAATCAACGACCGATCTCAGGAATTTTTGAATTAGAGTTACCCCTCTCTAGACTGTTACCTACCCAAGGTTGAAGGGCCCAGTCTGCCCTACTATTTACCCATAGCTGGAGGGAGAATATATAGGATCATTTACCTTTCCCAAGGGTATTAGCGCTATGTGAAATTGGCCAACAGCTCGCTAGGAATTAAACTCGAATCGAACAAGTCCATTTTCCAGACTCTAACACATAGCCCACGCGCCTTCCATATTACTGAATGTAGTACCTGTTAGAGCCCAATCTTGGGTTACATATAAAATTTGTGTACAAAATAAAGAGTTTAAAATATTGTCTTCCAAATTCGCTACGATTTTTTTACAAACTTTACTGGATTAAATGAAAACCATTAGGCCCCATAGTGATTATAATAGTTAATAAGCAAGACTTGCAGATCCAAAACTACGATTAGCGAGTTCGATCCTCGCCTTGCAGGCTCAATACTTGTGACCTTGTGTCACTCCATACCCATAGTGAATGGGTTGGGGTACACTGAAGTTGCATGCAAACAATCCCTAAACCATCAACTTTGCCTCCTTCATTTGTAGAGCACGCCTGCAGCGTGTCTCGCAGGATGGTTATGCAAGATTAATGTGTCGCTTTTCTATTCTGAATAGCGAGTTTCCGAAAGCCTCGCTTGGATGCTCGTTCTCGACATGTTCTCGACCTCCTTAGTGTCACATCCTTTCACCATGTATATTATTCGGCGAACGACTTTTTTTCATACATATTACCCTTAATTTTTGTTCTCCTTCTTATCTGCCTTTTTCTCCTTTTATTTCTTATACTAATTCGTTATTACCTATTTTAACTTTTTGTGTCTATGTTGTTTTGGCCTTAAAATGGTTTTTTGTTTTGCTTTTTTTGTTTTTTGTTTTCACCTTATTTCATTTACATTTGGAACAAATTAAACTACGACCAACATTTACTGCAGAAAAACAACAGCAAAACTTACAGGCGCAAATTGGGCATCCTTGTGTACAAAAAACTTTTTTAGAACCATTACCATCATCGATCATTAAATGTGGCTTTAGGAAATGTTTTTATTTTGTTTTTTTAAATTTATTAAAATGAAATTCCAATGTTGTTTTCTTCCATTGACTAAAAAAAATGATGTGTGTGTATATATTTTGGACCGCAAAAAATTCAAAATATTTGTCTTCAAATTCCATTATTGAAACTGTAATCTTGAAATATATTAAAGAGCAGTTTTGTGTATGTATGAAGTTTGTAGTGTGTGTATGGTGTGTGTATGTATTTACACCCTCCCCTTTAATTTCATCTCCTTTTCTTACGGTATTTATTTTCACTATATTCGTCAATTTTTCATAATTCTTGTATTAAATATTTCCTTTTACAAATCGATCTTTATTACTTTAGTTTCTCAAAAGTGCGCCAACGTCTCATAGTTGCAAATTGTTACCGACAGAATAGTGAACGTCTATTCAATATACAATATATAAAACAAAAGACAATTGGTCAGCAGTCCATTTGATAAATTCTTTATCAATGTCTCGACTCACGCGACAACAGATGCAGGTAAGCGAACGAAGACCCAACAAATGCGAATGATTTGTGTCTTGTATTGATGAAACTTGAACGCGAAAGGATTTGGCGCCAATAGTTTTGATGATTGCTTATTACACATAAAACGACAACGGACTTTATATAACAGTCTGGTTTACATCCCAACATTTGTCATTCGCTTGCCAGAGACGTTGATACTAACCTCAACACATCATTTTACAATTGTGTCTTATGGTTGTTCATTTCTTGATGAATCTCCCGCCAAGTCCCAGATGGCAAAAAATCCCTTTGGGTTGATATCGATATTTCAAGAATACCTATTCAATAAGAAGTGGAATATTTACTAATTACATAATCTTAGTAATATTATCCTGATTAGCGAGTTCGATCCCGCAGTGATGCCCCATACTTTTGAAACTTATTTCACATTCTTCCCTTGGCAAAGCGACAAAAGTTAGCTCGCGCCGAGAATCGGATGAAAGATACACCGATCGTGGTTAAAATGGAAACGATATAGCAAGCCATATATCTCGGGCAGAATCAACATTACTCCTGACACATATCAGAGTAATCGCTCCTCGCCACTTCCTGACGCCCTTATTACTTGAGACCCTTGGTGATTAATCCCCGATACTGCGTTTTGTCGGGACAGGATTATAACAAGAAAAAGAATGAAAAGGGTAAAAATACACCTTAATCCACAGAAACCGAGTAAGGCATCCCCCCGCAGAAATCAAATGAATGTGTAAAAAAAATACTATAGTAAGCTAGACTTACAGATCCCAAAACTAACTGATGTGTCGTGTTCGATACTCACTGGAGGAACTCAAATGATCTCCGCGGGAATCTGAGAGAATAACCTATTCAATAAGAGTATAATTTCATAATAATATTAAAAGTTAGTAATATATATATAGAAATATATATATAATAGTATATATATAACTTTAGATAGAATTAAATTATATATTGTATACTGGCCAAATATATGCACCCTCCGGGTGCAAGTATTTAAGTTTTAATATAATTAGAAAATAGAGTTATAGAATTTAAGAAGAAAGGCTAAAATGAAACTGATTAAGAATGCCCAGGATTAAATAAGAGTTGGTACAGAAGCCCGCCGGTGGTTATGATTTAGAATATAACCAACATGAAACAACTTTGAAAACTAACTCTTCCATCAATTTCCATACTCACCGTCTTTCATTAGTAAATTTCCAATTCAAAACTATTTAGTTAAAATAGCAATTAAATAATAATATTACATTATTTTTGTCTTTGGTTAATGGATTTAAATCTATTTTTAATGATTTATAGATCTGCGCGAGTGATTTTGCTTCATATTCAATAGATAAATACCAAAAACAAATTTCGAAAAAATCGAAATAATAGTAAGACAAATGATAATTTATAAAAGATCAAAATTATTAAAAAGAATCAATATGCCGAAGAATTAGCACTATCACAAAAAAATTACAAACGTATAAAACAGACCCCATTTGTATATGATATAAATATAAAAATTACAAAAAATTGGCATGTTTTTAATCCTAAGTAGATATGGTCTCAACATATTGAATAAATGTAAAAACCAAGAGATTTTATTAATAAAGTATAAGGGATTTAAATGAAAGAATAAAATCATCAAAGGGAGAATTGTAGATGTAAATAACAACCGCAATTTGTTGACTTGCAGCTACGCCCTGAATATAGATTAAAAGAAGTACTACAAGAACAAAAAAACCAACAATCTCCTTATAATAATAATAATATAGAATTTATGAATAATAAATTAGATATATAGTGAATATTTATATGATATTAAATACCTTATTTATCAGTATTCGGTGTAGTCTACATTAATTTTGTATGTAAGCTGTTATAAGCTTGCAAACACCCTCTTAGTTAAAAATGAAGACGTCCAAATCGCCCAAGATGGAAATACAAAAATTTAAATCCTGATTATCTGGTGTTGCTTATCCGCCGAATCCTTTACTTCTTCTACGTGTCTTCACCTTCAGATGAAATAATGGATCATTCGTTTTTTTTTCCATGTAAAGACAAAAAGGAAGGAAAAACGAGATGCTACTCATAAAAAATATCATAAGAAAGAAAGTGAGTAGGGTGAAAATATTTAAAACATACACACTCACATATATATATAATATAATATATTATATATTACTTATATTATATATATATATATATATGAGAGAGAGAGTTTTTTATAATTTGCTTGAAGCAGTGTGTATCATGGAACGAAGTAGTCTAGTTATGGCATTTTCTATTTTCTAAATTAAAATGCCATACTAGATACTTCCAGTTCCAGTGATCTTTTGAAAAAGAGATTTTATCTCGAAAATTTTCAAGATGTAAAATACAGGTTAACACACAACACCAGATTGTTGATACGATGTTTTTGAAATTATCTTATACATCCTTCATTTAGTTTAAGATAGGCCCTTCAAAAGTCAAAAACCTCCAAACCACAAACAATATTATAAAAGATAAAATAGAATAAATATATCAAGTGAATAGTATATTTATAATATATATTAATAAAATGAGGATAGAAAAGATAAGCTGATATTCCTGCTGAATAAATAGATTGATACGTTCAAAAAAATGTATCAAAGTTTGTAAAAGTGATTAATGAAATATAAAATAAAAAATGAAGAAAATTTATTTGCATAATTTAATAAAAACAGATGAAGAATACCTTGTACAAAAAGTAATCTGAGAATTCAATCCAATCAAATTTACAGAATCCGGGGGCATTTTACACAAAGTTATGAGACGAGAAGAGAGAGAGAGAGAGAGAGAGAGAGAGAGAGATGATGAGAGAGAGAGAGAGAGAGAGACGGTAAATTTGGATAAACATTTTCCTATCGGTTGAGAAACATTGGGAAAGTGTGTTTAACAACACAGCTTCTGGCGTCACAGATTATTTTATTAAGACGTGTTTCCCATTTCGAAAAAAAACCTGACAACCATTCATTTACACTTGTTATTAACCGGAATTACATTTGTTATTTCGTTTGTAACTCTACCACACGAGGCGATTGGTAGAAAGAAATGTAATATAAACGAAACCATAGAATATGAAAATGTTGTACGCAAGAAGTCAGCATGAAAACAACAAGAACATTCAAAGTTAATTTGCTCCATGGATTCTAAAGTAAACAGAAGCAAATATGGATTTAAATTATTAGAATGTTTTGCTTAATGAGATCGATCATATCTAACAAAAATGCAACTTCTTTTCACTGGAAACTCACACAGGACAACCCCAACACAACAAAAGTAATATCTATCTATCTATCTATGATATCTCTCTCTCGTCTCTCTCTCTAATATCATATATTATATATATATATATATATATATATATATAATAGACTAGATAGATAGATATAAAGGAATATCTTTCCTGGTGTGATCCGTCACGAAAGATTTATTTTACGAGTCCTCGATGGACAGCGTGGAGTCTATCCGTTCTACTTGCGCAGACCAAAGGTAGAGATATGTCATATCCTGAACGTCACCGAACCTACCATCAGCTGACCTTACTTTACCGCACAGATACCTGTTGCTACTCATAAGCTGAGTTGGCGAGAACCGGCATCGAAACCAGCAACCTATGGTTCATCCTGGCCAGGACACTCTAACCGAAAAAAAAAGATCTGAAATATATAGACAGTAATAAATGTATATAATTAAAAACATATATATTATAAAAAAGAAGAAGTCGCAAAAATGTATCGTTTCAGAAAAAACGTGTTTATTCTTTTTATTTCATAAAAGTAAAAATGAAAATAAAAAAGAAATAAACATTATTTCTGAGAACGATACATTTGCGCGACCTTTTTGTTATGTGAAAATATAACATTTTCCTACCCTTCTTCCCCGCTTTGGAACCAGCAACAACTCATCTACTCAATAAATAATCCACTCACAAATAATATAATGTGTATGAGAACATGTGCTGTGTGTGTGTGTGTGTGTTTTGTGTGAGTGTTGTGTGATGTTTTAGAAAGAACAAACTTGAAATGAAATAATGTGAACAATGCTTACGTCTACGAATTTCTACCTCTTAATAATAATAATAGTTTAATTATATTGTTCTACATTTCCTCATAGGATATATTGCACATGGAGATTTTTCATTCCTTATAAAAGAAGTTTTAGGAACTCGACAAATGAAATGGCGTAGCTTAAATTTTTTAGCAATTAATTAATCCGTGTTTCGTCTTTTTTCAATACGTGACTCAATGCCAATGTTTGAATCCATATAAGCTTGTGCCAACAACACCAAACATTACAACCTTCACCACAACCACGCACACAGTTTTCAAAACGACCGCGTGATTAAGAAATGTCATTTTGACCTTTTTCTGATATTTTGTTCAATGTATATCCACAACATTAAAATCAAAAATGTACCGATGATAATAACTAGAAAATTCGTTAAATAATAACTCATTTAATCAGAGGAGTGAAAGTGGAAATTTCACAAAAAAGGAACAAACCACGGGATTAAAACAATATTGTATTTATAAATGGCGGATTCAGTCTCTATTGTCAGATAACGAAATTAATCGAATCATGCTTACGTTCCCGTTACCCAAATGTCCACGTGTTTATCTCTTTAACCCGATTACATTTCCTTTTAGGCTTTGGACACCTGCTTATCCTTATGAATACAATTACATTACAAAAAGCCCAGTACCACACAGCATTGTAAAATTAAAAAGATGGTGTAAAGAGGAGAATAGTATCCGCATGCATACATTCCACAAGAGTATTAGTGTTATGGAAATGAAAAAGCACCGATCTATGATTTGAACTCGGAATGCAGTTTCCAATTTCTTTGGCGAATAAAAGAACCATAGAATAATACACAAAATGTATATGGACGGAGTGGATTTAACATATATAATTTGATATATGTGTGCCCATGTGGTTGTGGGTGAGATTGTGTGTTTGTGCGCGTTGCACTAGCTTATATGGCATTTCGTATAAGTCCGATTAGCATCGTTTACCATTAATACAATTCTATTCAATGGTTTAACTCTCAGTCGCGGTAGGTGCTTCCTTCTGAAGAATACCCAAGGTTCCCGAGGCTAATCGATAATGAGTCCTCGGCACAACTGAGAACACTTGTAGCATAGCCTTGCGGTGTCTGTGGGGTAGTTGCATTGCTAAGACGTGGTGGCCGACTCCGCTCTCAGACAAAAAAATTCTACCCCAGCTTGTGTATAAAACGCTAGTAAAAAGGGGAGTGCGACTCGCCCCTGTCTGATCCGGCCTAATAAAACGACAACTGGCGTGCTCTCACTGAAAAGCCGACTAACTATCCTTTTATCTTCATATTACTAATAACTAATACCCATGTAAAATGCATAATGATATCTTTACACAGATTTCTACTCTAGACAATGCTTGCACCGCATAATCACAAGGAGGGAGTGACTCCACCCGTC
>CM042146.1:1169938-1172768 GCA_023376005.1 Doryteuthis pealeii | reverse complement strand
ATCCGTTTGATATTATTATTATTATATTATTATATATTATTATTATTAATTATTGTCGTACAACAATCTCTATGTGCAAAACCTCTTCACCTTCTTTCTGATACATTATAGCTATCGCTATTCATCTCTAGGGTTTAGGCCTTGCTGCATTATTATTATTATTAGTATTATTATGATATTATTATGTCATTAATATTATGATTATACAACGTTTAAGAATACCACGTGCGATACGCATTTTCACCACCACATATCTAAGAGTGTATTACAATAGCTATAGATGAACTACCCACCGCTAGCAGCCACCACAGGCTTTTAGGCCATTTAAAAAAAGCTAGGGTATTTAAAAAATAAAAGAAATACAGGAATTAATAAATAAATAAAATGCCATAAATAATGTCAGTTCTCTTAGCAGTTTCCATTTAATTAATAGTTTTGATTTTCTTAAAAACGCTTTTTTTTTTTTTTTATTTTTTTTTTTTTTCTTTTTCTCTATAGCAGTCACATCATATCCGCTGGTGTGTGTCTGTGTAGTATTGTAAACATCGTCTATAATCAGTCTACTGATGTCATCAGATTGACAGGAAGCTAGGAGGTGAGATTTTTCGTGCTGCTCGGCTAGTTGTAGTATGTTATGTGTCTGTGAGGATGTATTGTTGGTGGAGTTATCATGATCATTCTGAGGTTATCGATATTTATTATTGGGGTTGTTATTCATGCATCTATTATTATGTATGTATTCTATCGGATGTGATTGATTGACTGATTCATTTTTATCTATATATTATCGATCATGGATTATTTATTATATTATTATTATTATCTGTTATCAGTGATTATGCAATCAAAAATCGAGAAAGTGTGACTTTAAATCGTATGCATCTTCCGGAAATAATATATTACTGATGATTGGTTAAATCATTTCACCCAGGCCTTATGTTGTAAAGTACTGCAAAAGCAATGCTTATTTATATTCTCTCTCTCCTCTTTCTTCTTTTTTTTCTCTTGTTCTCTGTTATTCTCTCTCTTTTCTCTCTCTCTCTCTCTTCTCTTCTCTCTCCTCTTCTCTCTTCTTCTCTTCTTTCTCTTTCTATTCTATTTTTATCTCTATTTCTTATTCTATTCTTATCTTCATTATTTATATTATTTATTTATATATTTTATTATATATTTATATATATATTGTAGATGATGATTGTTATTGAGATTGTAGTGTTTGTAGATTATATGTATTGAATATGATGTAAATATGCTAGATTGTATCTATCTGAGTATCAGTATCAGTACTATTTATTATAATGCTAGTAATTAAATAATATATATTATTAGTAGCAGTTGAGTTGATTTTGGCAGCCTGTGTTATTTTTCTGTTCGCTAAAATTCCTGGTAAATTGCTACATGGTAGAATAGATCGGGCTAAAAGACTTTGAGGGAACCTAAAATAGATACCAAAGAATGAGTTTAATAGTCCAGTCAAACTTTAGAATAATAATCTATTATATTTCAATTTAATGTTCTCAAAGTATATTTCGTTCGTTTGGCTATTGAGATTTTTCATTTGTAAGAGAGTATTTTATTAAATTTTGTTAGTTTATATTTTTTCCATCTTTCCATCTCCTCTGATTTATTAATGATTCTTTCTTTTCCCCTACTCCTCTGTCTTCCTCCCTATTTATTTTGTACCCACGCTCGTACTCTTTATATTTCTTTAGTCGGTTTTCCCTTCTTTTCTTTTTTCTTCCCCCCCCCCCAGCTTTCTTGCCTGCTTTTATTTTCTCTCCTCTTAGAGGACCCTTTAAATAATATTTTCGCTCCTTTCCATCGCCAAACTTCGAATAAAAACAGAAGAAATAGAATAACTCCAACAGTTGCCAGCCACCTGTCTGCTCACCTACCGTGCTTGCTGGGCTGGTTCGTTTGTTCTACACGCAAGGGCGCAACTCCATTTTTGGCTTTGTCTTTTATGCGCACAGTCAATAGTTCAGAGCCCCAGGGCGGTGATGTGTGGCAATAAACACAAGTATTCTCATTATAATCCAAACTTTGCATGGTTTTTCGTGACAACCGAACAAAGCCAAGAAATCTATAAACGTGAACTGCAGCGGAAAAAGCAGACAATAATAATAAATTAATAATAATAAGTAATAATAATAATAATAATAATAATAATAATCTAAGAAAACAAACAGAATCACCAGTAATATTTGTCCAGAACAAGTGTATTAAAATGAACTAAATCAAACCAAAATAGTCAAGACAACAATGAAATAGCAAATGTAGCCAGTGCGGAGACAGATATGAATCGTAAATAATACCCGAAGCGATTATGCCAAATGAGCTCAGTAGGAGTATAAAAGCAAACTTGGTTGGATATGAATAAACGTCCATAGGAACAGTTCAAATGTTTTGATTTTCACTGTAAAATAAACAATATGTTATATCATACTGAACTAAATGGTCCTGATGAATAAAGACCAATGCAACATTAGGTCAAATTTCCAATGTCAAACTGGATCAAAATTCCCAAAGAATATCTAAACTATGATTATGTATATATCTATCCAACTTGTTGCACCAAAGGATGTGACAACAAGGTCACAAGCGTGCGGCATCAAGTGAGGATCAAATTCCCGATTCAGTAGAAATGCATCTGAGAGGCTAGCTTGCTAAACTTACAACATGATGCTCCCAAATTTAGATGAATTATGTTCTGATCATCTTATGGACTAAAGAAGAGCTGCTGCTTTTCAATTATTCAAGCAAGCAAATGTGTAACAGAATAAAGAATTAAATTCACACGGGTCGGTTATTCTGACAGTATGGAAATATC
>CM042146.1:1149938-1159938 GCA_023376005.1 Doryteuthis pealeii | reverse complement strand
ATCTAAGCTAACCTATAAACTCTCTGCTCATGAAGATATTCTGCTTTCCAATGAAAATTATTGAACGTGATATCAAAGGGAAGTCAACGTGAGACACACTGTATAGTTTATGTCCCTTGATCCCTAAAGAGTCCGGGGTTTATATCTGTCCGATAAAACTAGGACTACGACGACGATGACGACGACTTCTTTAGAAACGGAATGATTTACGGCGTTTTCTAGCAGAGTAGGTGGAAGTGATATGAAAAGGAAGAGGTCGAATGTCAGTTTGTGTCTAGACAGACAATAACAGAATATGATTATGTATTCCAATTTGGTTTATTGTGATCGGCAGCAGAATTTCTTTGTACGCCATTCTTATCGTACAAGATGTTTTCGTTTCTTTTTCCAAAATAGAGATTTCGCCTCCGAGCAGGTATTTCCAACGATTCGTTAGTAATTCCGTACGCGGAGAAAGAAATAGCTCTTAAAATAATTCGGTGAACAAGAAAAGAATTATTTGTCGTGATGTCTGATCTATGAAATTGGGATCCAACTAGAATCGGCAATAGTTCACAAAAGAAACCGCATCAGACCTACAAGCGGAGAGTTATTATATGCTGCTTGCATATGGTTACAGAGATGGTTCCTTTTTATTGTAAAGTACTAAATGCATAACACACACATTCTCTCTCTCTCTCTCTCTCTCTCTCTCTCTCTCTCTCTCTCTCTCTTTTCTCTCTCTCTCTCTCGCACACACACACACACATTATACAGTGTCTCCATTGTATAAGTACACCATGACCATTTTTTGAGTTACTTCAAAACCAAAAATATCAGGATTTGATTATTTTTTCTAGAGCAATATCATACTACTAGCAGGACCTGTGGATATACTAAAGTATGATATTTTAATTATTACAACGTCTAATACATTTACTTAAGAGCTATTGCTCAATAGTTCAATATATAAAAAGTATAATGATTTTTATTTAACTCTCTCTCTCTCTCTCTCTCTCTCTCTCTCTCTCTCTCTCTCTCTCTCTCTCTCTCTCTCTCTCTCTCTCTCTCTCTCTCTCTTTTTTCCTTCTTTTCCTTTTCCCATTATGTCCGAATGAAGCATATTAGTCTTATCATATCCGCGCGCTGACCCCTCTCTCTATCATTCTCGCAATCTTTCTTTCTTTTTTTTTTTTTTCTGTGTAACATGTTATTTTTCTTCTTTCTTTCTTTATGATAAAAACGAATGGTCCATTATTTCGCTGAGGTGACGACACTCACAATAAATAAGAATTCGGCGGATAAGCGACACCAAATAATGAGGATTTACATTTTTGCATTTTATCCTGACCGATTTGAACAGTCTCATTTTTAACAAGTGGGTGTTGCAAGACGATAACAGTCGTACAATTAAGGAACATGAGTATTAATATATAGATTAAAACGGATATTATTACAAATATTTATTATCAAATTCAACAGTATTAAAACTATTCATTTATATATATATATATATAGCATAGGGACCAAATCGGGTTGTAGTAGTAGTCGTTAGTAGTAGTAGCCGTTGTTAGATCAGAGAAACAACATACACACGTCGTATAGTCAAAAAGGGGTTGTTTATTTCTTCCTAGGCTCGTGGGTTCTTTTTCAGAGAGAGAGAGAGAGAGAGAGAGAGAGAGAGAGAGAGAGAGAGAGAGAGAGAGTAAAGTCAAGCTGTTCTATCGTAAATCACGCTCATGTGCGCTGTTTGTTGCTAACCTCGACATGTCACGACGGAGCGCCAACAAACACATCCGACCCTTCTCGGGTCCGGCGAAAGAGAGACCAAATATTCTTTACTTCCGTTTGTGGTCCCAGGGTTGAGAGGTCACACCCACTGGGACTTCCGTTTTTATTTTTAAATCTAGTTCTGGGGTCATTGGTCGGTCAATGGCTGCCACCCGTTTAGTGTTTACCCTTCCAAACTTTAACCTCTTTTTGTTATTATTTCTTTTTCTTCTCTTTCTCTAGAAATCCGCTTACCGTTTTCTTTTCAATCCCCAAATTCTCAGTAGATCATGATAATTACGCTACAAACCTATGAAGTAGTCAAACCTGCATATATATTCTTTGCAATATTCTATACCTTGTCAAAATATCAGAAATGCAACGTTTGGTTTTGAGGCTTTGATCAAATCATTCGGATCTTGAGTAGCAGGTCATATTGACCAAGTTATAAAATGATAGATTTTGACCAAGAAGAGATCTGTCTGTCTGTCTGTATGTCTGTCTGTCTGTCGCTCGCTCTCTCTCTCTCTCTCTCTCTCTCTCTCTCTCTCTCTCTCTCTCTCATATACAAGTTTGTATAGGTACGTAGGGGTGTGTATATTTGAAGCGATATGGAAAGAAAATAAAATAAATTAAGTTAAACATAAACTACTAAATAAGCGAACAGGGATGGCCCTGAATTCTGAATTAATTGAATTAACAGTAACTCCTAACAAATTACAGACAAGCGGTCAGATACCTTTGGTTTTATTATTATTGTTTACTATTATTTGTATTTTTATTCCTATTTTTATTACTCTGCAGCTGAGCAGGACAGGACAATTTTAAAAGGAAGGAAAATAAAAAATCTGTTTTCAAATGCCTTAAAAATAAAGAATTCATCATTCGCATCTGATGAGTCGGGAGAATTAGACATTTTTGTCTAAGCTCCCTGAAATAGTCTATAATGCAAGATCTCTAAGTCTTTTGTTATCTATATATATATATATATATATATATATATATATATATATATAATAGTTTCAATATGGTTTCTAATCAATATTTTCTCAACTAGATTATAAGTTGCGATCCATAGCAAGACATCATTTTATATGATATAGAAAAAAATTAAACAAATAATTTTTTAAAACTAGATCTTTTGCAATAGACGTTTCAACTAGATCTTTTTTTGCAATAGACATTTCGACTAGATCTTTTTTTGCAATAGACGTTTCAACTAGATCTTTTTTTGCAATAGACATTTCGACTAGATCTTTTGCAATAGACGTTTTGACTAGACTTTAGTTTTGAAAAGATGTTTTAAAATTCATACTTCTTATACTTTTTTTTAATATAGAGACGTTATCCTTTTGGAAGAAAAAAGATTAGAAGGTAATTTGACGAGACTATATTCCTAATACACTCCAGTATAAAATATTTTAAACAGTTTGGCATGACATAGAATATGACTGGGGAGGGAAGAAACCAAATTGCCATCGAGAACTGCACGACAACTGTATCACGTGGTTAATATAAACTCAAGGTTTTTAAAGATATCACCAAAAGTTTGAATACGATGGGTATCAGCCTAAGTATTTGCACATTACAATGTTATTTGAGTAGAAATGGGCTGAATGGAAACAAATTATGAAGAAAACATTTTCACATTTCCAATTCTGGAGATCTCATGAGTACGGAGTAGCCCTTCATTGTCATTACTCCCAGGTCCACTGTGGTCCGGAGTTGCAATAGCTGTCAGGGTCCTATCTATGGGTTAAATAGATCGAAAAGATTTTTAAAATGTTCTTAAAAACAATGATTTGTTTTACAGAAACTGAATACCCAACAGGAATTCATAAAACAAAAACATCTTTGGCATAAAATGACCCAACAAGGGTTGATATGCCGTAAAATTCAACCAGTCAACCAATCCGCTGGAACATTTGCGTAGTTTAACATTTAAGAAATCTTTAATATTCATTTTACATTTTAGATTTTAGTTTTATTGAAAGAAGTAAATCTAATTCCATTCTAATTATCAATATTTGGCGATTCTTTACAATCTTATCAAATTATTCAAGATAATAAAAGGAGCCAAAACAGTTAAGTGACAAAACAGGTCCACACCAAAATGGCGATGTCAAAACAGCGGCGGTAAAACGCACCGGACCCTAAATAGGACTGTAACTCTGGATAAGAGTGGACCTGGGAATAATGGCAATGAAGTGGTACTCCACATTCTCCAGATTTCCACATTTGGAACCTCGCTACTAAAAGAATTTTAGTGTCATCGAAATGTACCATTTTCATTATGCTAAAATCTTCTTGGACGATGAAAATTGCTTTTGGGAACAAGTATTATGAAACGATTAAAAAGCTTTTTGGACATAATGATGTAGAGAATCTTTGACACAAGAAAAATGAAACATTCCTTCTAAGGAACACACTGCAAACATTAAATTATGGAGGCAGCTTGATGTTTTGGGATTGTTATAGCTCAAGGGAACAAGAAAAACAATTGCAATAAGAGGAATAATGAAATTTGAACACTGGGTGAAAATCTACAACTATCACCCAAAATCTTTTTCTGAGTCAGCGATTTACTTTCCAGCAAGATAATGATCCCAAACAGACAGGGCGACAAAACAATAGGATTTGGGTTCTGACAGTCTGCATCAGTAATAGTATATATACAGGGTGACCCTCCGCCCCCAAAAAAGAACAGAATTTGGGTTCTGTTTTTGTTTTTTGTACATCTGATTTAATGACTTCTTGGCTTCAGAAATAGAAGATTGCAATTTTGCCAAGGCGTTTAATGAGTCATGACATGAATCTCATTAAAAATCTATGGAACGAATTAAAAGTTCGAATAAATCTTTAGTCACCAAAAAGTCTTCAGGAATTAGAATGTTGTAACCATTAAAGAATCCAAGAAAATCCCATTAAAGACTTGTTCAAATCTCATCAAAAACTTTGTTTTAATAACAATTAAGTTCATTTTAAATAATTCACAGTAACATTTTCTGTTTGGAATTTAGTCACTTAAAGTTCAAGATTACCATGTGGGATACCACTTTGTGGGTTCACTCTTATTCTGAGCGATTGAACATGTTAGGCTCTCATGTCAAATATAAATGTTTGCAAATTATCAGTATTAACAAGAATATGCGCACCCCGGACGCAAGTATTTTAATGTAAAATTAGAAAGAGGAATGAAACTAAATATAGAATGTAGATAAAATGTTTTGAATCAGAAGGAATTATAATCGAAAAATAGAACAACTTTGTAACTAACTCTTCCTTTCATTTTCCATCACACCCGTCTTTCATTACTAAATTTTCCTTATTTAACTATTTAGTTGAATTAGGAAGTAAAGAATAAAATTACAGTTATTTCTTCTTGTTAATGGATTTCTTTTAAGATTTATCTCTAAGATTTTTACTCATATTTATTAAAATACGACCAACCTATTCCCGTTCACACTGTAAACCGATATTCTGCTGTATATATAAATGCACATGTTATTAGATGTAGATACAGCCAACAGTGGCTTCGGCCCTGGGACGTAGAAACTAACACCGTTGATCCCAGGGGACTATCACCCCAGGCAACACCTTTAATTTTTTTTACTTGCTTACTTGTACAATGAAGGAGCGTATGTTTTTTAATAAAGAAAAAATCGATAAAAACCAGCAAAGACGAAAGTTCAGTAAGATTCACACCATATTTTTTGTCAGAGAGCGGGGGGGGGGAGTTTTCACCACTCATATTCTATAAGAAAAAGTAAATAAGAATTTAATAATGGTATAAATCAATATTTTCAAAAATTAACTAAAACATTAAAAAAAAACAAATTTAATAAAGGATAAGCCAATTCGCACTACAATCACCAAAACTTACCAGTCTCTCTATGACAAAACTACACCTAATCCCGTATCTACATAGTCGCGAGGTAGTGGGATAAGATTTATATATACTATTAAAATGAAAAAGAAAAACCAAGTGAAAACAATGTGAGAGTAAAAAAGGAAACTATGATGAAAAATAAAATGATTTGGGCCCCCTGACAGTAATATGACTGAAAAACTAGTTCACCGATCGAAAATTGCTTGGAGGAGTGCGAATATTAAATAGACTTAAAAATAAAAATACATTTCTCCCCAAGAACACAGAGAACTTGAGTTTCTGTCATCTAATGGGATGGGAAGGGGAAAGAAAACGAAAAAATCATTTCATCAAAACAATGATGTAATTTGTCTATTTGGAACTTATTACAAAGCTGTATGATAAACAGTATGTTCGGTTTTCCAATATGGCTGGCGTATGAAACGCAAAAATAAACGACAGAAAAACTCAAAATTCATCGCTGCATTTAAGTATTACCTTAATATTCAAGCTTACCTTTTAAAAGTTCAACGATGATTTTTGTATTCCTTAATTTATAAAAACAAGTTTATATAATTTCTTACTTTCCGTACAAAATAGAGAGGCGGTCGGAGAGACTTATTTGATCAATCGGCTGATCACGTCAAAGCCCTAGCCCCTATATGATTGCCCAAAGCCTTTTGCTCTTATGGCAAGCCCCAACCCTTTTTATCATATGGGTGCTAGAAGGCGGTGGTTGAGGGTTTTCATGTCCTGGAAATGACGGTAAACTCTATCTGATGGTGAAGTTCCAGTTCTGAAGGTTTGGGGAATGTGGAACACCCATCATCACCATTGCTCCCTGGTTCACTCTGATCTGGAGTGGTAGTACCTGTTAGGGTCCAATCTATGGGTTAAATAGAAAAATGTGTTGATAAAAAAAACTGCGTATCCATTCAGAATGAATTTATTTCAAAACTGTGTCGTTATTAACTAATCCACTGAGTTTGATATGCCATAAAACAAACAAATCCAATCCGTAAAAAACTATTATTTCTATTCAGTCAGTGACTTTCACTGGATTTGGCGATTATTTTCGATTGTTCCCTGTTAGAAAAAATTGTTATTGTTTAAAAAATCACCGAAAACAATCGCATAAATTAAATCTTGGAAATCCAGAATTCCAGGATTGCGGGTCCAGATTCGGCCCGTAGTGTATTTAATTTGCTTACGGAGTCAATCTGATATCCAAATTTTATGATACGTTGGGATACGGACATGAGGAGTTGAAAAAAAGTGACACACTGACACTCACCTTTTTATCAGGGTTTATGGTGAGAATTAATTATCTAGCAGTGAGAATTGAACGTTCGTTGAACCAGCATAAGTTTTGAAAAGCGTATATTTTGCATTTACGTAAATGCTAAAGTAAAACAGGTCTCTAGATATTTCTCCCAATTACATTGTATTCTCAGTTACAATCCATATTTCTAGTCCATTTTCCATATTCACTTCTTTTCTCTGATACTTGTCCATCACGTCGTATTCTTTTCTTCACTATTTTTCCTTTTCCCTCCATTTTTCCTCACTCTTCACTGGTTTTGATACCATATCGACATGTGAGGCACCTTGAGGTCGAGCATCGAAGCATGCGTGAATTTACCTACTCTAAACCATGTTTTGTACGTGGTGGTATAGTGGGAAGGCGACGGTGCTGCCGGGTGGGGGAGACTGTTTTATTTCCTCGCTTCCTGTCGCTGCGTTTTATACGCAACGAAGAACATGGTGCTGCAAAGAAACAGCTTTTTGGGCGAGATGGAAGACATCCATTATGTCGGAACACGCAGAGAATTGTTTACGCTATGAGCAAAGTTGGAGGGACTAATGTATAGTCAAAGAACACCAAATTCTTTTAACTTAAGAGAAAAAAATTACACAGGAAAGAAACACAAAAACACATTATATATATATATATAATATATATGTGTGTGTGTGTGTGTGTGTGTGTGTACGTGTGTGTGTGCCTCTCATGTTATATATATATATATATATATATATATATATATATTATATATATATAAACGTTTTACCTAAATGTACATATGTGTGTGCTTGCTTGTCTATGCCTTCCTACCTATGTCTGAGTATATGTTTATGCATGAGTATGTTAATGTGTATATGAAGTGAAATATACACACACAGAGAGAGAGAGAGAGAGAGAGAGAGAGAGAGAGAGAGAGAGAGAGACGGGTTAAAAGTAATATATATATATCCGTGTGAGTGTGTGTTTTATGTGTGCGTCCGTGTGCATATGTGTGTGTGTTCATCCGTATATATATATACATACGTGTGTGTGTCCGTGTGTGTATATTCATATGTATGTGTGAGTGTCCATGTGTGTATATGCATCTGTTTGTGGGGGGTGTCCGTGTGTGTATGTATTTGTGTATGTGTGTGAGTGTGTATATATTGAGAGATAAACAAAGAGGAGTACATATGATTAGCTAGATACATATGCAAGTCTATAACCACGTCCTAGCTCATGTATATATATATATCAAAGAAACGTGGGCTGCTCCAGGATTTGACAAAGAAATAGACCTGATAATTATCGACCACAGGGAGAAGACAATTGATTATATATATATGTATGTATATATTTATAAAGAGAGAGAAAGAGAGAGAATTTCAAAAGAATCTTATTATATAAAATAATTTAATAGAATTAATAAAATAATATATATTATTTTATTTGGAATAAATTGAAATTACATTGAAATGCCATACACTTAGAGATAACAGCGGGTTGGATTTCTTTTCTGTTTAAACAGGTAGAAATTAACGCAGTTCACTGACGTGATAATGACATAGATAGTATAGCTGTAACAGTTACGGTTCTCAGACAACAGTAGGCATCACCATTTTCCTGCTCAATTGATTTCTTTGCCCCTCCAAAGATTATGTATGTTATCTCAAAAACAGAAACTGCCCTTTTCTCTTACTGACAACTCATAATCACCCCTTGTTGACTTGAAAATCTTAACAGTGAATTGCGGAAGGTTATAAATATCTTGTTCTTCATTACTAAATACAGTGTTATCTTAACTTATGAGTGACCCAACTTATAATATTTCTGAGTTACGAGACATCACTCGGTTGATTTTTTGTTTTTTGTTGTAATCTAAAATTTGAAGTACGAGCGAGCTTCAGATACGCTTCTTTTAATAACTGCACTAAGACATTTAAGTTCAAATGTATTACGCAAAAGAAAATATCTGAATAAAAATAAACATTAAGTTATATTACAGTACATAATTCATTACATTCTGTTTTATTGTGTTTTATACAATCTATATATACAATCTATATATTAATATGGCTGTTTCTAAATCTTCCGTTCATCATCATTCTGTAACACCCTCTAGTTAAAAATCACATCCTCAAAATTGTTCAAGATGCAATGCAAAAATATAAATCCAGATTATCCGATGTGGCTTAATTGTATTGATATTTTGAGCAATGCTTAGTAGATCAAAGATCGTTGAATAAAATCTATGGGTATATTTGTAGACTTCAATCATATCCCCTTTTGTTCATCGATAAACCAAACTTGGTAAGTCAATCTTCCTAAGTCTTTCTTCATACGAAAGTTTTTTTTTGTAATCATTCATTACTTTAGTAGCTCTCTTTTGAACTCCCTCAATCTGTCGTATGCCCTTGATTAGTCTTGGACTCCAAACCACATTAACAAAATACTTGACTTTTTTATGGGAGGGGAAGAACCCGAAGATGCATTTCATTGCACGTTTCGCTGACTCTACACATTATAAAACGCCTCAAGGTTCTTGTAGTTCGGCCAAATATTTGAGATCTCGTTACCTGACCATAAGCTTGTATTTTATCAGCTCGAGCTGGGTCACCTATGAGGTGTAGATCAGTGTTTCTCAAAGTGGTCTACATAAAACCCCTGGGGTCTATACAACAAATCAGGGGGTCTGTAAATATTCCTGGGTTTACAAGGGGTCTATGAAAACTACTAACCCTTCTTAGTAATTAGAAGAAATTAATTCCACAAGAATCCTGGAGAACATGCTCATGTTGATATATTTTCAAAAGTTTAAGCCCAATATTTATGAACTTATCAAAAGTCATCAGTTTCACCCATCACATTAGGAAATGTGCTTCTTGGGTAAGTTATTAAGTTAGTATTAATTATTTGCAGCTTCTTTTTACATGTTATGCTTACTTTACTGATTATTTTATGGTTATTTTCCAATTGACAGTTTTGCATAAACGTTTGTGCAGAAATCATTAATTACATAATTGATTGCAACAAAATAACTGCAAGGTGCACTGGGGTACATAAGGAGAGAGTCTATGATAGGTCAATCAAATTTTTGTAGG
>CM042146.1:1129938-1147438 GCA_023376005.1 Doryteuthis pealeii | reverse complement strand
ATATTTATCTGCAGATCAAAATTACTTAAGAATTTCATCTGATTTTTATCAAAAATACCCTCAAATGATTTTTTTACTATTTCTTCAAAAATCATCCAAATTAATCTCAAAATTTTCAATGTTTATTCTTAATTTCATCACAAAAGTTTTCGATTGAAACTTTTATTTTTTGATGCATAGAAAACTCGTCACTATTAAATATTAAATGTTAAATAAATATATAGATCGGACAGAGAGATAGATAGATAGATAGATAGATAGATAGATTAAAGAACATATTTACACACCACAGTCGCGGGTGTGCGGGCGCACACACACACACACACACACACACACACACACACACACACACATATATAATATATATATATATATATATATATAATATATATATATATATATATACAAAATGTATTTAAAAATATCAAGATTTTTGTACTTTTGAACACACCTTGTATTTTGAAAAAAAAACTCTCCATTCAATTTCATTTCTATCTTGGTAAATACAGCTTTAAACTTCGTTCTTCTTTGACAAACTTTGAATTCTGAAATTGCTGCTTTTAATTTTGGTTTGGTTTGGTTTGTTTTACGGCATATCAACCTCAGTGGCCGATAAAGTTTTGAAATAAATCAATTATTAATGGATAATACAATTTTGTTTATCAACTCATGTTTTTCTATTTAACCCATAGACAATATAATTACCAAAAATAGTATAATAAATAATAATATTAATTGTCTTAAATAACTAAAAAACATATTTCCCTGCTATTGTGGCTGTTGATGGTAAATGGGATTTTTAAAAGATTTGTGTTGTATCTTTAAACAAACCTGTCTTTTTTCTATTTCTTTGTGTTGGTTTTCTTTTGTTCCCCTTAATGAATGCTTGCTCTCTCTCTCTCTCTCTCTCTCTCTCTCTCTCTCTCTCTCTCTCTCTCTCTCTCTATCTATCTATCTCTCTCATATATATATATATATATACATATATATATATATATAAGAGTATTAGCGCTATATGAAATACAAAGAGCTTCGTCGAGGATTTGATCTTAAGTCAACAAAGCCGGTTTCTACGACGATAATTATTGCACGACACGTCACCATATAAGAAAAAATACAATCATAGACATTCTTCTTGAATGTTTACGGATGGGTGATTTTTTTTTCATGTCATACATTTTGATGGGAAGGGTCTTACCCTTCTGCAGAGGGTACATTTTAAGTTTCTAGGCCCAGCTACAGATTGAAACATTTTGTTTATTTGTTTAATGACATATAAACCTTCCTGGGTTATTCAAAGTCAAATCAATCCTAACCAAAGAACTGTAGTGGTAATATTTAAATCTATATTTGGATGATAAGAGGGTTCATACCATTCCCACGGGCATAAGCACAACATCGAATATAATAGCCCGACTGGAGTTCGAACTCGCTTACTACTCGGTTGCAGCCCAGAAACTGAGAGCTATATGGTTTAAAGCATTTCTCTCTAAAATTATAATTTTCAAACAGATCTTTTTGATCTGTAGATGGAACCTTAACAAGTACTAAACATCCAGGTCAGAGTGGACCTGGAAGTAATGGCAATGAAGCAGTACTCGAAACTCCCCAGAGCTGCAGAATAAGAGCCTCCTTATTTCTATGAATTCTTTAGGTGAGGCTATAAGATGAGAATGTTCTTATAATAGTTAGAAGATTCAAAAGTAACCTTCCAGCGTGGGTACATATGTGTACATGAATTAATCCGACAAAGAGGTTATATATAATAACAAACATAGACTTTATTTTGTGAGCACACGGAGAAAATACATACCTGACAAGGTACCATATAGATATAAAAAAGATGAATAAAGATACACAAAAAATATAGAACTAAGTCCTAAATAAGTGATACAGAGTTACATGTAGAAATTAGTCACTTACTGATAGTTTGCTGAGGGACAAAGCCCCCCAACTAAGGGACAAAGACACCAACCGCCTAACCCATGTGCAGTGTATACCGGACCGAGAGAAAGAATGAGATTTTTCCTCGGGCTACTGCTTAAATACTCTAGCCCTCTACTGGCGAAAATCTGGCAGCAAGGGAAGATAACCCTTCTGGACCCCAAATCGATCCCAACAGGGGCAGACAATCGCTACAAGGATTTTAAATTTGTATTATTTGTATTATTCGGACTATTGTCCTCATCTTTATTGTTATCTACACAACGTTTCGGCCGATGAAGAAGGTTGGATGACATATCGACCGTAATGTTGTGCAAATAAACAATAAAGATGAGGACACTAGTCTGAATAATACAAATAATACAGGAGCTTCCACACTTAGACACGCCACCCCTTTTTGGTGGCGTGGAGTCTTACCCCTCTGTAGAGAATACAGTCGACCTATTCTAAACCTCACCGACAGGGTTGGTTTTTATTATATTCAATAATGTTTAAATGTTTCTTTAAATGTTTGGATTATGGACACAAAATATAAGGAAAGGAAGCCGTTAATTAGAAATGTCGGTGATGGTTTGGGTTGGACTACTTTCGCTGTCCTTTCCACCCCGTATTTCCTGATCCATACTCGAAATGTCAGCGGAGGGACAGTCTTATACAATCAATTAACTAGAAGTTCAAAGCGGACAATAACTGAAATCGACAACTTCTCCCCGTTCATTTATTCTGGCGAGTGAAGACGGCTCATAAATTGGTGTTGGCAAGCAGACCGATATCGCACAGTGAATAATGTAGCAATCAAGTGTCCAGTGGATAGAGGGAGGAAATGCTATCAAATTTGGACACGACAACAACACAAAACGAATCCGTTCTGATTCCGACTTCTTGTTGACCTTCAAATCAAGATTTATATCAAAAATAGAGTATATATAAAACATGGTGCGAGAAATGTAATTATATATATATATATATATATATATATATATATATAGAGAGAGAGAGAGAGAGAGAGAGAGAGAGAGGGGGGGGGCAGACAGATAGACAGACAGACAGACAATAACTTATTGAAACTCGAGTCATCTAAGGGATTGCTTATATTTTTCTTTTAAACTTCTGTCGTAAGTGTTTGCACCTGTTTATTCATATCATGTACACACACACACACACACACAAACACACACACACACACACACACACACACACACACACATATATATATATATATATATAATATATATATATATATGAATTTCATTTAAAAATAAAATGAATTTTATTTATAAATAAAATGAATCTCATTTTTAATTTTAAAGATAATCAGAAGCATTATAGTAATAAAATAAGACTCAAAAATAACTTATAAATAAAATTCATTTTATTTTTAAATGAAATTCATATTATTTTTAATATAGACAGCGCATTTTTTTTATTAATTCCAACGTTTGACTAGCAGCGTTCTGTTTTTAATAACGGTCTTTTTCCCGTCTTATTTTTGTTGACCGACCCACGTGCGGTTGATGCATTATAATGCGAAAGGGTCCTCATATTAGTTGAGGATGGGGCGGTGTTGCTTTTTAAAACCGTCGAGGAATTTGGCCCCGAAACGGTTTTGCACACTTCTCTCCTGATGAGCCTATTTCAGTTGTAAACATCTTTTGTTTTTTCATTATATCTTATTCATACTGTCGGATTAATTTCCATTTATTTTCTCATATATATATATATTATATATATATATATATATATATATATATATATATATATATAACTAAAGGAGTAAGAAAATCTACTCATCAAGGTAATGTCTATCTCACTATACTGGACATTACTTTGACCTCTAGATTATCACTAATAAATTTGGAGCTTCTTGAAAATTACAAACCTACTTCAGTTTAATATTGAGAGAATTTCCCAGATGTGTATCTTCGTGCGTCTTTTTATTTGTAAGGGAACAAATCCAACTGAAAGAAAAGAAGTTAAAAAAGAAAACAAATTTGGTTTCTTTGTACAATCAATGGCGCTGATTAATTGTGTATGTGCCTCATACTTGCAATGGCGGAACACGTTTACTTTGAAAGCCCTTACGATCTATTTAGAATCTTATGCAGACTTATTAATGGCTTTTAATTATTTATCAGGTCGAAGCATATCCTCGAGAAAAAAAGCGTAATCCACTTCTGATGCCTTCAAACAGTTTCCCGGTTTAGGATAATTAACGAATTGATGTGTGTTGTGTCGTTAAGATTTCCTTAAATGAACGATGTGTTGAAGATCCGGATGTAAACCGTCAGGCGATACTCACATTGTTTACAAAAGTTTAGGGCAAATGCTTATTCATTGAATTGACTTAATGGCATTGGAAGACTTCAGCGACAAAGTAAAGAAAGAAGGAAAACAAAAGACCAATCAATTGAAATGTTGAGGAGGTTAAGAAATATGGGACATCCTAAGAAATGCACAACAAAAAGTAAAGGAAGGAAGAGAAGAAAAACGAATATGGAAAAGAAGTCTCAAGAAAGTGATTAAGGAAAAACGAAAAAGAAATTAAATAAAAAGTATAAGAATCGAATTAAAGGTTGTGAATAGAAAGAACAGATTGAAGGGATAAAAGACCTAGAAAGATTAGTATAGTGAGAATATTGGAGTCGGATTGTTTAAGAAAAGAAAAGAAAACAATCCTAATGAATAAGATAAAGAGTTGAAACAAAGACCTAAATGTGATGAGGAAGGTAACATGAAAGAAATGGAGGCTTTTAGAAGATGTATGAATAATTAGATAAATAAACAAATACGTATAGAAATAAATGAATAGATAATGAAAATGGGACAAGGGAAGAAAAATGAAAGAAATGGAGGCTTAAAGAAAAAGAAAAAGAAAGAAAGAAAGAAAGAATTAAAAAGGGATAAAGAAAGTAGAAAGAAAGAAGAAAGAGAGACAGAAAGGATTAGTAAAATAAAATAAAAACTTAAAGAAAAGTCGAGTGAAAAAGAAAAGAAAACTAAAAGACAAAGAGGAAAGAAAGAAAGAATTGAAAATTGATAAAGAAATTAGAAAGAAAGAAATTAGAAAGAAAGAAAGTAGAAAGAAAGAAAGAGAGATAAAGGATTAATAAACAAAACCTTAAAAAAGAGATGAATGAAAAGAAAAAGTGAACTAAAAAGCGAAAGGAATATGAGAAGGAAAGAAAGATATTCTTCAAAATTAATAAAGATAAGTAGGAAGAAAGAAAGAAGAAATGATTAATAATGAAAGCCTAAAAAAGAAGTCAAATAAAAAAGGAAGGAATAATTAAAAGTGATAAAGACATCAAGTAAGAAGAAAGTAAGGAAGGATTAATAAATAAAGTTTTAACAATGAGATGAATGAAAACAAAAAAAGAACTAAAATGCGTAAAAGTGAATAATGATGGAAGTTTATAAAAATATCGCGTTAAAGCGAAGACTGAATTGAGAAAGATAAAAGAAAAAGTTTCAAGAAAGAAAGAAATTACAAATAAAATTGAATAAGCAAAGATAAAAGAAACATTTAGAACAAAAGGTAAAGTGAAAAAAAAAGAGATTTATAGGAAAAAGAAAGAAACAAAGTTTTAAAGAAAGAAAGAAAGAAAAAATGGAATGAATGAAAAAGTGAAGGGAAAGGAATGCTGGTTCATTTAGAAAGAAGAAAAAAGTAATAAAACAAATTCAATCAAAACGATTTCATTAATACTTTTCATTACAGTAATGTAATGGCGGGTAGTTGATATGTCATTTCGTTGGATGTCGAGATCTGATTTATGGTAAGAAGTCGCCTGAGAAAATACACCTCTGATCAGGGGAAATAGGCCATGTAAGACAATCATATATATATATATATATATATATATATATATATATATATATATATATATATATTGGATTGAAAACCAAGGGACATTTCTTTTTTATTATCTTTTTTGCTTTCACTCCGGCGTTCGTGCTAGATTCCTTATGTTGGATTCTAAGTGATATACGTGCCCCATATTTGTTCCCAAGCAGTTTCGATCGCATCCATGATCGTCTTCGAGGAGATTCTTTTGTTGCTATTGTTTTTTTTTTTGTTTTCTTGTTTTTTTTTGTTTTTTGTGTGAGACTTATTAAGCCTTATAAGTATTATATATATATACATATATATATATATATATATATATATATATATATATATATATATATTAAGATCCCCTACGATCAATCGGCTGGTTACGTCAAGCCGTAGCACCTACAGGATTGTCCTAACCTCATTGCCCTTATGGCAAGTCCCAACCTTTTTTATCATATATGTGCTAGAAGGCGGTGACTGGGAGTCTTGATGTCCTGGGAATGACGTTAAATTCTATCTGATGGTGACGTTCCAGTTTTGGGGGTCTGGAAAATGTGGAGCACCCCTTCATCATCATTGCTCCCAAGTTCACTCTTACCCAGAATGGTAGTACCTGTTAGGACCCCATCTATGGGTTGCATATAAAATTTGTGTACAAAAATAAAGAGTCTAAAAGATTTTCTTCCAAATTATCGCTACGATTTTTTCAAAACTTTACTGTAATTAAATGAAACAGCGGGGCCTACCATAGTGATATAATAGTTAATAAGCAAGACTTGCAGATCCAAAACTACTGATTAGCGAGTTCGATCCTCGCTGCAGGCTCAATACTTGTGACCTTGTGTCACTTCATATACCCATAGTGAATGGGTTGGGTAAACACCTACCTATGCCTCCTTCGTTGTGCACCCTATCGTGTTGCAATGGTTAGCAAATTAGCCTTTCTACTGAATAGCGAGTCCGAACCTCGCTTGATGCTCCCGAGTGTCACATCCTTCCCATGGCGAACGACTTTTATAAATACCTATTTTCCTTCTTATTTTGCCTTTTCTCCTTTTATTTCCCCCTTTACTTTTTGCTGGTTGCTTATGGGTTTTTTGGGGGGTTTTTTTGGGGGGGTTTTCACTTATTCATTTACATTTGGAACAAATTAAACTCTACCAACATTTACTACAGAAAAACAACAGCAAAACTTGCAGGCGCAAATTGGGCACCTTGAGAATGGTTTAGAAAAAACTTAGAACTACATCATCACAGGTAGAAAAATGTTTTTATTTTGTTTTTTAAATTTATAAAATGAAATTCCAATGTTTGTTTTCTCCATTTGACAAAATGTGTATCGTACAATTTTGGACCGCAAAAAAATCAAAATATCTGTCTCAAATTTTCATATTGAAACTGTAATCTTTACATATATAAAGAGCAGTTGTGTGTATGTATGAATGTGTGTATGTGTGTGTGTGTATTTACACCCTCCCCTTTAATTTCATCTCCTTTTTCTTACGTTATTTATTTCACTCTATTTCTTCAATTTTCTTTCTTATTTTAATTTTCCTTTTACAATCTGATCTTTTACTTAAGTTCAGTGGCCAACGCTAATTGCAATTGTTACCGACAGAAATGAACTTATATTCAATATACAATATATAAACAAAGACAATTGTCAGCAGTCCAATTTGTATTACTTTTCATTCAAGTGTCGACTCACGCGACAAACAATGCGGAGCGCGAAGACCCACAAAGTGTTGATTTGTTCTTGTTGATGAACTGAACGCGAAAGGATTTGGCGCCAATAGTTTGATTGATTGCTTATTACACATAAAACGACAACGACTTTTATATAACAGTCTGGTTACATCCCAACATGTCATTCGCTTGCCAGAGACGTTGTCTAACCTCAACACATCATTACAATTTGTGTCTTATGGTTGTCATTTCTGTGATGAATCTCCCGCCAAAGTCCCAGATGGCAAAATCCCTTTGGGTGATATCGATTATTTCAAGAATACCTATTCAATAAGAAGTGTAATATTGTACTAATACTAAACTTAGTGATATATCCTGATTAGCGAGTTCGATCCTCGCAGGATGCCCCATACTTTTGAACTTATGTCACATTCTTCCCTTGGCAAAGGACACAAGTAGCTCGCCCGATCGTGGTGTAATGGTTAGCAAGCTTATCTCGCAGATCCATTACTCCTGAATATCAAGTTCGCTCCTCGCTGGGCGCCCTATACTTGAGACCTTGAGTGATATCCTACTCGTTGCGAACATATTTGGTAAATGCTACCTTCCACAGAAACCAGTAGGGCATCCCATCATGATGTAATACTTAGTAAGCTAGACTTACAGATCCCAAACTACTGATTATCGAGTTCAATACTCGCTGGAGGCTCAATACTTGGGCTCTAGAAGAATACCTATTCAATAAGAAGTATAATTTCATAATAATACTAAAGTTACAATATATATATATATATATATATATAAAATGGATACAAAAGAAACCTACTCGGGTTTCAACATAAGGATCTTCTGGGTTAAATCCACTGAATTAGTCGAGGTACCGATTAATTGCAGCACCTCGATTAATTCAGTGGATTTAACCCTGAAGATCCTTATGGAAAACTCGAGTAGGTTCCTTTGTATCCATTTTAATAAATTTGCTCTATTTCATATTGAGCACTTTGTATTATATATATATATATATATATATATATATATATATATTATATATATATATATATATATATATATTAGTATTCGAGTGCCTCATTTGTATGGGCGTTATAAGCTTGCAACACCCTCTGGTTAAAAATGAGACCGTCCAAATCGTCCAAGATGAAATACAAAAATTGAAATCCTGATTATCTGGTGTTGCTTATCCGCCGAATCCTTACTTCTTCTAAGTGTCTTCACCTCAGATGATTAATGGATCATTCCGGTTTTTTTTCCATAAAGACAAAAAGGGAAGAAAAACGAGATGCTACTCATAAAAATATCATAAGAAAGAAAGTGAGTAGGGAAAATATAAACAACACACTCACATTATATATATATATATATATATATATATATATATATATATATATATATATATGAGAGAGAGAGAGAGTTTTATAATTTGCTTGAAGCATTGTGTATCACTGGAACTGAAGTAGTCTAGTTATGCCATTTCTATTCTAAATAGAAATGACATAACTAGAATACTTCAGTTCCAGTGATCTTTTGAAAAAAGATTTATCTCGAAAATTCAAGAATAAAATACAGGTTAACACACAAACACCATTGTTATCGTGTTATTTTTTTTCTTTACACCTGCTGTGATAGCCTTCAAAATCAACTCCAAACCAATATATATATATATATACAATATATATATATAAAGAGATAGAAAGACTGATATTCCTGCTGAATAAATAGATGATATGTTAAAAAAAGTATCATGTTTGTAAGTTTATGAAAATATAAAATAAAAATAAGAAAATTTATGAAAAATAAAAAATAAACAAGATGAAGAATTTGTACAAGTAATCTGAGAATTCAATCCAATCAAATTTACAGAATCCGGGGGCATTTTTACACAAAGTTACTGAGAGAGAGAGAGAGAGAGAGAGAGAGAGAGAGAGAGAGAGGAGAGAGAAGAGAGAGAAGACGGAAAATTGGATAAAATTTATTCTCTCGTTGAACATTGGCAGGTTTTTNACTTACTCTACATATTTATATCTAATATTAATCATAATGTATCTTAACACATATTTCTACTCTAGATCAATGCTGACCGACATTAATCACAAGGAGGGAGTAACTCCACCCTTCCCTAGAGCTCCAAATTAGAGCCTAACCGCCAGATGCAGTTTAGTCTCTCACCCAGAACACATGAGGGATAAGTGTATTCATATATTTACTTATGGTTAGAAATTATTTTAAATTCTGCTTGAGATTAAATTTGAACTCGGTCGTCCGTCCTGATAGCCGTTACACTAATTTAGCTTTTCATTCTACCTGGGCCGGTGTTGGTTGTGGTTTTAGCCTCGATCTGACAAACGTCAATAAAGAGTTGAAAGTTTTGATGATTTGCCCGGCTAATTTCTCAGATGTTTGATTCAGGTCTCTACTTGATCTTAAATGCCCAAAATTGATGGCTAAGTTAAATTAACCTCTAATACATCCCAAATAGATTATAGAGGTTGCAAATTTTATGAAAGAGATCAGCAGACGAGAACATTACACACACACACACACACACACACACACACACACATATATATATATAATATATATATATATATATATATATATAATATATATATATATATATATATGAACAAAATTGATGAGACAAACAGGAATATTCTCTTATGTTATTTATTTTGAATTGTTCTCAAATACTTTCGACCTTAGGTCATCGTCAGAAGATGACTTATTTTCAGAAAGTTCTGAAATTTTTAAAAGTGTTTGAAAAGCCACAAAACATATATATATATATATATATATATATATATATATATATATATTCATTCATTATTTGTTTTAATTTTTGAGATGAGGGTTGATGTGTATAATTTGATTTTTCCGACTTTTGTCCTCATCTTTATTGGGGTATGTTTTAAATGCTTCATTGGTTTTTTTTATAGTAAATTACTTTAGAAATAAAGATATCAAAAATAACTAATATCACTGAATTTTACTCTTAAGGTTGGGCAGTAACGGCGATAAACATTTTTGTAAATGAATGTGACGCATTTCAGAATGATAGGCGTGTAAAAGAATGTAACATTCGAAAATTCTTCGATGCCCTGTTTCATTAACATTACAACTATTCAAAATTATATTTATAAATTTTAACTGAACATCATTTCCTTGTATCAGGTTGCTTGGTTGGTTGATTGTTTTATTTTACGGCATTTTAAGCGTCTTTCTGGGTATTTTTAATGCTAAATCAGGTCATTTTGATAAACAAAGGAATCGTGTTGCTTACAGAACCTTAAATTGCTTAAGTTGTCACCCAATTAAGAATTGAAAAGAGAGGGAACAGTCTATAAATTGATATTGTGCCGCATCCTGTTTGTTCGGGCGGTTGATAAATATGTCATGTGTGCCAATAAATAAATAAATAAATATAAAACTCTAAAGAAGTAACTACGCATAAAGATCGTGTAAGTACAATGAACGTGATACCTTTAGACACCAAATAACTCTAGACGGGTTGATATGCCGTTAAACTCAAATCAAGCAAATTAACATTTGCCAGTGTTATTCGGACTATTGTCCCCATCTTCATTGTTATTTTTACAACATTTCGGCCGATATACCCTCCGGCCTTCTTCAGGTATTTCTTGTCGGACTCGGGAACCTTCTCGGACTCGGGGCCCTTCTTTTCGAACTAGGGAACTTTCTTACAATAGTCCGAATAACGCACTCAGGAACTTTTCTGATAATAGTCCGAATAATGCAGATAATACTAATCTTCAAGCCTCATCTCAAACATTCAGAGAAATAACATTTGCCAGTTTATTTTTCAGATATGTTCCTCGTTTTCACTACAGATGCATCCAAAATATAGCTGATATATTTTATATCCCCCCACACACAGACACATTCACACTAAACTATCTGATAGTGGAGTTCCAGTTCAGGACTCTGGGGGAATGTGGAGTACCCCTTTATCACCGTTGCTCCTAGGACCACTCCCAGGATCACCGTAGTGGTATTAACTGTTAGGGTCCAATCTATGGGTCGAATATTTTTAAAAACTGAGTTCTAAAAAATGTGTTTAAAAAAATTGAGTACCCATCAACAATAAATAAAAGAGAAACGTCTTCGGCATAAAATAACCCAATAGGTTGACATGCCGTTAAACCTAACTAACTAAAACACATGCACACACATATGCACATACACTTATATACATATGTGTGTATGCGTTGAGTGTGGGTGTAAATACCTTTTAAGAAAAAAAAACTACGCTTCATAAATAAAGGTGAACGGGCTTTCCTAACCTCTGGGCTACTTTTCCTTTCCTTTTTGAAGTCTGTTGCAGACGACGATGACGTCACTCCAGTTGTGGACCCTCTGGTGGCTAGTTAGTCCAATTCTGGAATTGCAGATGCGGTCAAACACATTACAAGGGAAATTCCCCTCTGCATTTGGTGATTCATGACGACGAAGACATCCTCACTCTGCAGCCTTGTTAATCTCGATATTGAGCCGCTTAGCTCCTGTGCGACAGACGTTTCACCAACCCTGTCTGTTGGAGGTCAGATCTTCCACGTTTAAAGGTGTGCTGGTGCATTTCTTCAGCGTTGTCTTATGGTCTTTGAACCACTTTTGGGGGCCTTCTGTCCTCTGTGTGTTATCAGCGAGTTTACCGTAAGGTATTTTACGGGAGGGTCTGTATGCAGGCATAGCCCAAGATGGGTTGGCATGCCGTTAAAATCAGTCAACCAATCAATCCGAATTCTGATCGTTTTGAACTTTCTATAAATGCGTAGAGTCGCAATTAATATTGTCAGACGAGCAAATATCAAGTTTGGCTATCAGACAAAACGTTGATTAGCTTTATACACCCAATCGATATCGATAAGCCATGGAAATCAAAGTACAACACCCCCACCCACCCCCTCAGTATATCATCAATGTCGATTCGACTAACGACAATTTATACTGTTTGATTTATATGTGCGTTTAAATTGCTCCATTCATGTGATTTGACCTGTTTTGTGTGACCAAGATTTGAGTTTCAATCCAAATACCAAGTAAAATTATCAATGTACTAAAAAAAATCGATTATTGAACTCGGTGAGCGCCATAAAATCGAACGTGACAAAAGAATCAAGAAGGCAAATCGATAAAATATTGCGAACGTTGGAATTTGATGAAAGCCAAAAGAAAACGACTAATTGTACGTTTTGTTAGAGTCTGAAATTGAATCCATTCTATTGTGGGTTTTTTAGCAAGAAAGAAAAAATACTCATTTTTATTTTCTTGATTTGATATTGGAGCTTTAATGTCTGTGTTAAAATCCGGTGATGATTATCATTGTTGTTGTTGTTGTTGTTGTTATTGTTATTATTATTATTATTATTTGCGCTTTTTGAGTTTTCACATCAGCATTAGCTGATGGTCTTTCACTGGAGTCTGAGTGACAGCAAGTCTCCTCAGGTCTCCAGGACTCTTCTGAGTATTCTGGCAGATTGCAACAGTGCAGTGTTCTGAATGGTTTCAATCCTTCCTCTGATTTCCAAACTTTCCAAACCCTTTTATTATTATTATTATTATATTATTATTAGTAGTAGTAGTAGTAGTAGTAGTAGTAGTAGTAGTAGTAGTTTTTACCACCAGCGTTAGCTGATGGTCTGTCACTGGAGTTTGAGTGACAATAAGTCTTCCCAGGTCTCCAGGATTCTCCTGAGTATTCAAGCTGATTTCATCGATACTGTTGTGGGAAGGGTCTCAATTCTTCCTATGATTTCCAGTTTCTCTCGTCCTTTTCGTAAGCTTTTAGACGCCCTGTGATCTGCTGGAACTGCAGTATCTATCAGTTGATAAGTTCTGTGGTCGTCTGGCTGGAATAAGGTGACCCGTCTTCATCTCAAAGTTCCAGAGAATTTCATGCGTTTAATTCCCAAGAACAGATTATGATTTATGTATATACCATTATTATTATTATTATTATTATTATTATTATTATTATTATTTCACTCCTTCAGTGTTTTTCACACCCACCTTAGTTGGTGGTCATTTAACTGTAGTCTGAATGACAGCAAGTCTCGTCAGTTTATGAGGATTCTTTGAGTATTCTAGTTGATCTTAACAATACCGTTATTTGGATGTTCGCAATTCTTCCTCTAATTTGCTATTCATACAGACTCCTTTTCCAAACCCTTTGGAACCGTTCCAAGGTCGCCAAATACAATTGGTGTGATCTTTACGTTCATGTCCCACAGTTTTTACAGTTCTCTGCTGCTTTTAGTATCAGTCCCACAAGATATATCATATTTGGGGTGTAATTCTTGTAGTGTAATGGCTAACGTGTTTGACAGTAACATCACAACGAGCGAGTTCGAAATCCAGTCGCGCTATTACGTTTACTTTCGGATTGATACCGTTAGGAAAGATACTGTTCACTGTTCTTCTAAAAGGGTGGCTTGGGCATTGAATAACCCATGGAGGTTGATATGTGATTAAACAAAAACAACAAACAATGTTACATTTGAAAATAAATTGGCGCGCTTATTGTAATGATTATAGTCATGAAATCAGCGACGCAAATTCTAATCCAATTAAAAACTGTTTGCCTTTGCTTCAGTGCTCTTTCTATTTATCCAATCCTATATATATATATTATATATATATATATATATATATATATATATATATATATATAATATATATATATATATTAATAGATAGATAGATATGGTTGAATTAATGAGCAGATAGATAGATATATATGGTTGAATTAATAGATAAATAGGTATGGTTGAATAGATAGATAGATAGATAGATAGATAGATATGGTTGAATAAATAGATAGATAGATGGTTGAATAAATAGATGATAGATAGATAGATAATAGATAGATAGATAGATAGATAGATAGATAGATATAGATAGATAGATAGATAGATAATAATAATAGATAGATAGATAGATAGATAGATAGATGATAGATAGTCGAATTAATAGATAGATCGATGGATAGATAGGTGTTTGATAGATGGTTGAATTAATAGACATATAGAGGGTTGAATTAATAGATAGATAGATAGATAGATAGATAGATAGATAGTTGAATTAATAGATAGATAGATAGATGGTTGAATTGATAGATAGATAGATGGTTGAATTAATAGATAGATAGATAGATAGATAGATAGATAGATAGATAGATAGATGGTTGAATTAATTGATATAGATTCGAACAAAATCACAATGATAGATAGGTAGATATTCAGAAAGTATAATCGATCGAAACATCTGATAACTGATAGATAATGAACACAAGTAGATCTAAATGGATCGATGGTTGAATTGATAGATAGAATGACAGATAGATCGATATTTTGCGGGTAAAAAATATCAAAACCTTCTCGTCGTCTTATTTTCTCTTCAGATGTTTCCGATTCTGGATGTTTTGCTTTAGTTATTCCCAAGATTCACTCTGTAAATTCCCTCGAAGTCTCATGTTAGTGCATTGAGGGAATATTTCACTGCAAATAGAATTTTGTCTATCAGAGGAGGTAAATATTTTTCATAGGCGAGAAAATGGATCATCAGTCAAAAGTGAACCCTAAAAAAAGAAAAAGAAAGATAAACGTGAATATTAATAGCAATCCATCTGAACACATGCAAGGCTGCTGGACTTGATATCATTATGTTAACCATTAGACGACACAACGACGTGTAACTGGAATTCTCGCCAGTAGAGTGCTTGTTTGTTGACCTTTGGGTTGTGCCTTGTTATAGAGCTGTTGACATTATCTGATTGAATCATACAGAGTAGACAATGAGTAAGATTGAGAAAAAGGGGCTTTCGTAGAACCACTGCCATGAAATTGCCTCTCAGGCTACAAGGAGCTTTGGTTTTTGGTCATGTTCTTGGCAAATAAACAAGTGATTAGGAACGTGAAATGTCAAGATTTATTTCGCTTCGATACTCTGAAAAATAACAGATTTTATATTGTGTTCAGCAATGGTTTTTCTTTTTATTCAGTCTTATCAATTCTTCTTCTTCTTTCTTCTTTCTTCTTCTTCTTCTTCTTCTTCTTCTTCTCTTTTTTCTCATTTCTATTCTCCTCTTTCTATTTCTTTCTTCTTTTTATTTTCTTCTTTCTAATTTTTTCTCTTATTATCATTGCTTACGGTCAAGTCTCGTTGAAAGTACCGGTTCCTGCTAGCTCACCAAAGTTAAGCAGCGATTGGCCTGTTCACTCCTTAGATGGGTGACAATTTAAGCAACAGTGGGTACTGTAAGAAACCGAATATCAAGTGGACTGGATTTGGCATTAAATAATCCAAAAATGGTTGGTATGCCGTAAAATAAACCAATCAATCAATTATCATTATTCCACTCCTTGCAGTTTTTTTTTTTTACTAGAATTGGAATAACAGCAAGTCTCTTTGGGTCTCCAGGACTCGTCTGGGTATTCTACCCGATCTTATCAATGCTATTGTTTGGATGTTGGTTGGTGGATTGGTTGGATTTATGTCAACTATTGTTGGGTTATTTTATACCGAAAACATTTTGTTTTATTCATTTTTGATGGGTATTCAAATTTTTTTTAAACGAAATTTTTAAACACATTTTGGAACTCATTTTTTTTTCATTTAAACCATAAATGGGACACTAAAAGTTATTGCCACTCCGGGTCAAAGTGGGCCTGGGATTAATGGTGATGAAGGCGCATTCCACATTCCCAGAGTTAAAAACTTGGAGCTTCACTACTAGATGTAGTTTAACGTCATAAACAGGACAAGACCCCCTGCCACCACCTTCTAGCACATGATAAAAGGGCTGGGTTTTGCCATAAGAGCAAAAAGATTAGACAATTATATAAGTTCTATGGCTTGACGAGATCAGCCGATTGATCGGAGGGGCGCTCTCCGATCGAGCGCTAGGAGTGTTCAGCCACCAACAATCCATCCTTAAGCATAATGGCTCGCCACCCACGCCCAATAGATGACCCTATTCTGTGGGAAGACGTTTAAAATATCTACATTAATTCGCTGACAAAAACACGACTAGGGAAATATCTAAGTTGGGTCGGAAATTCGCCTGACGCTCACTCGATAAAACATAGCCTAAATTAAGGCAGGGGACCGGGAGGAAATAGGATGAAAATTACCAAAATATACTCCGTAATTCACAATTACATTTTTGCATTGCATCTTGAACAATTTTGACGGTATCATTTTTAACCAGAGGGTGTTGCAGGATGATAACGGATGGAATATTTAGGAACAAGCGTATTTATTATTATTATTATTATTATTATTATTATTATTATTATTATTATTATATTACTTTTGAGTTTTCACATCAGCATTAGCTGATGGTCTTTCACTGGAGTCTGGGTGACAGCAAGTCTCCTCAGGTCTCCAGGACTCTGCTGAGTATTCTGGCAGATTGCAGCAGTGCAGTGTTCTGAATGGTTTCAATTCTTCCTCTGATTTCCAAACTTTCCAAACCCTTTTCCAATCCTTTTGGGACCGTTCCAAGTGCACCAACTACAATTGGTATAACTTTCACTTTCATATTCCATAACTTTTTCAGTTCTCTGGCAAGGTCCAGATATTTGTCCATTTTTTTCATTTTCCTTTAGCTTTACCCAGTGATCTGCGGGAACTGCAAAATCCACCAGTTGACAAGTTCTTTCTTTTTTGTTTATCAACACTAGGTCTGGTCTTCTTGCTGGGATAAGATGATCCGTTTTTATTTCAAAGTCCCAGAGAATTTTATGCGTTTCGTTCTCAAGAACAGATTCTGGTTTATGCATATACCATTTTGTTGTATGGTCAAAATTATTTTTTTGCATAATTCACAGTGGATGACCTTCCCAACCCAATCGTGTCTAATTTTGTATTCTCGTTGTGCTAATTTGCTACATTCGCAGAGTATATGGTTTACAGTCTCATCTCTATTACTACAAAGTCTACATTTACTATTTTGTTGGGTCTTATCAATTTTCGCTTTGATATAGTTTGTCCTTATGGCAT